>CAUYRH010009816.1:0-39697 GCA_963574655.1 Perodicticus potto | reverse complement strand
TTGCCTAATTGTATTGGCTAGCACTTCCAGCACTACGTTAAATAGTAATGGTGACAGTGGACAACCTTGTCTGGTTCCAGTTCTAAGAGGAAAAGTTTTCAGTTTTACTCCATTCAGTAAAATATTAGCTGTGGGTTTGTCCTAGATAGCTTCGATCAGTTTCAGAAATGTGCCACATATGCCTATACTCTTCAGTGTTCTAATTAGAAAAGGATGTTGGATTTTATCGAATGCTATTTCTGCATCTATTGAGAGGATCATATGATCTTTGCTTTTGTTTCTGTTAATATGCTGGATAACGTTTATGGACTTGCGTATGTTAACCCAGCCTTGCATCCCTGGGATGAAACCTACTTGATCATGATGTATGACTTTTTTGATAAGCTGTAATCTATTGGCTAGGATTTTGTTGAGAATTTTTGCATCTATATTCATGAGTGAAATTGGTGTGAAATTCTCCTTTTTAGTTGGGTCTTTTCCTGGTTTTGGTATCAGGGTGATGTTTGCTTCGTAGAACGTGTTGGGGAAAAATTCTCCTCTTTATTTTAATTTTGCACTGTTTCATTGCCAGCCAAACTGAAGTTAGGCAAAGTGCTGCATAGGCATTCACAGAATACATATTTATGTTTTATAAATGGAAAATCCTGTGATTTAGCTCAATTTTATGATGTGTATGACAGAACCTCCATAGTTGACCCCCTCCCTACATTGGCCAGCTCTTTAAGTTGACCTGATTTTTGTAGACTGGACATGTAACACATTTATGTATCAGAACAGTGGGCCTAGTTCCTTATGTTGACCACCTCCATATGTTGACCCATTTGCTAAAGTCCTTTGGTGGTCAGCTTACTGTATTTGTTGCTACTTTTATATATCAAGTTGAGGAGTATTAGACATTCAGGGAGTGGTGATTTTCACCGATCTGAGAGCAGTCAGTATTATTAGAACTATGATGGTGATAGTATATATAGTGTGCTGTATGTGTTTTATCTAGAATGAAATACAATTTACATATTTAACTTTTTTTTACCTAGTCATATCTTTTCGGTGATTTCGTGTAATTGAACTTGAAGCAGTTCAGTGCTTATTTCAAATTATATGGAAAATTCCTTTGTACACATTACATTTTCAATGACATAAATAAATGTGAATATGCATGACCAACTTTGGGAAATTGATGCAAGATTTCATTGGCTTAGTTAACCGAATATACTCAGATGGCTCTGATGGTGTGTCACAGTTTATCTTAATGACAAAAAATTGGCGAGCACACCATTGTGCAGAACCTAGCAACGTGGCAATTTGACCCTGAGAAAGAAGCTCAAATGCTCTCAGACACTTTTAGAATGTATTTTCAAATTTTCGTTGAACAGGAAGGACACAATAGTCAGAGCATTACTGGATATTTCAGTCAACGGATAATGAGTTAGGATAACCCGTTGGGAAAATGCAGAGCATTCTCCTGCCCAGACACACCATACTGGGCAATGGCGCAGCTCCTTAGAGATGAGAGAGAGGAAAGTTCTTCTTAGCAGAGAATATCAACAATATCTACCATTTACTAAAAAGCATTCTACAATTTGAAATTTCACATAATTTTCCTATTGAAACCAGAAAATTAAATATGATTATCATATCCTATCTTTTTCTTTTTTTACAAATGAGGAAAATAAGTCCAGAAGAGGCAAAATGACTTGCCCATTGTTATCTGGCTAATGTTGGAGTGAGGATAAAATCCAGGGCTGGATTTTTTTTTCGAATGCTAGAATTCATTTTCTAACGCTACACACATTACTGGGAAAAACAGATTACTATCCCAGGCATTTTAAGTAATTCGAGTCATTTTTAAATTAGGCTATTGAGATTCAACTAACATTTACTATTAGCTATGAACAAAGTCCGGTGCTAAATGCTCTCATAGCCCAATGGCCTTGCTTTTAGAAATGCAGCAAAAGTACAGCAGACCTTTTCTCCACCAGTTCTTACTCTCCTTGAACTTATATACTTTTCTCATTCCAATAAATAACTTGAGATACAACGTTTTTATATCTCATTTTTACAGTGCCTACTCACTTTGAATCTTGTAGAGGTTATTTCTATTTTAATGAGCTGCTTTTTCCTAAAGGTAGGAACTATTTGTTCCCTATATCTAGCTTTTGGGAACTCCAGCAGAATCACAAGTTTCCAAAGTTGAAATCCACTAATACATTCAATCGAAAATGTAGAATAGAGGCCCATGTGCTCACAATTGTCCATCTTTACATGTAATTTAATGTGATATTGAATTAGATTTTCCTCATACATATTAAGCAATAAGCTATAATGTCTATATATTTTAGTTTTGAAAAATGAAAAAAAAAAGTCATTTTTTTGAAAGATTTTCACCAAGAGTAAGTTACTTTTTTCTCCTGGCATTAACAAGCATCACTGGGCATTTGTTTTTTTTCCCCTACTCTTTCACCTCACTTGCTCTAACTCATTAGAGAGCTAATTGTCTTTGTAATTCCAAATTAAGGAGAACTTACTGAAACGGAGACATTACCTTAGGCAGGTGTCTGGGAGGACAAAATCCAATCTGCGGTAAAAGTCAGCCAAAGTTTCTTCCAGCATTGCCAATCTTTTTTATGTTCACTGTGCAGGGATTTTATACTGTTTGGTGAAGAATCATCCCGAGACAAGACTATATGGTATGTGGTGATATACCAGATCAAGACAGCAATTAAGAATTGACATTTTGGAATACAGGTTGCAATAGAGCAAGATTTGGGAATACAGACTAACGAGAACTTACTGATTTTCCTTCGTCTTCACAGGAGATATGATCAATAATTGGTGACATTCAGAAAAACTTCTACTTGGAAGTTGGTTTCTTGGTGACCACATGTGGATTATAAAAAACAAGGGATACAAGATGTCTACACCCTCCAGACTGGGCTTATTCCAGGCTTCACATGGGAACAGATTACTACTTAACATTCAAAAGACATTCTCAAACAATATAGATGACAATCACAGGAAACAATGCACTCAGGAAAACAAAAGGCCAGTTTGGGGACGAGATTGGCAGTTGGGTTAGGCTGAGTCCGTCCTCAGTATATGAAAAGTGAATAAAGTAAAACAATTCAAATAAACGAACGGACAGACAGATACAATGTACTTCCAATAGTTTGCCTACATAATGAGTAGCTGGTGAGTTTAAGACTATTCTCAACACTAGAGGCAGTTTTGTTTTATTTTTTTTTCATGGCTCTTGACATAATTTACCCTTCACTAGGTGGGAAACAAAATATCAAAGGGTTGAAAGAACCGTGGCAACTGCAATGAAGGTCACACACCTTCTGAAGCTCCTGAAACACTTTAAAGTTTTGTTTTTGCCTTGTAATTGTGGCTCTTGTAGAAAAGTTGAAAATGAGAGAATGAGAAGAGGTCTCAGAAAGAAGTCTATTGGTGCTTAAAATTCCTGGTGGTCCTTTGTCCAGAACTGACTCCTTTCTACCCAAAGCTGGGGCCTCTAAACGAGAAACCCCGGGAAACGTCTTGAAAGTGGAGATTAAGTTGTGTAGCTGAGTGACAAGAGAAGGGGGTCAGAGGAAGTTCAACTTCTCAGGAAGGTCAGTGGTCACTGAGGGCAAGGTTCAAGGTAGAAAGCGGTGGTGGTGTGACCAAAACGTGGGTCTTTTAGAGGACTAGAGGATGTGAGGCCTACCCTTAGTAGTAGATGGGTTTGAAAAAGTGCTCCATTGGAAAGCAGATGTCAAATAGCTTCTGTTTTCTTTTTTGGTGTAGCAAATCACTACATATGCTAAAGATTCAGCGTACATACAATCTTGATAAAATTCTCTACCTCCCCAGGCGAAGCTTCCCACCGCATCCTCTTGGATCTTACAACCTCCTTCCTTTCTCCTCTCTTCCCCACTCCCTAGCTCTTGCCATCTTTCCCATTTTCCTTTTCAATTCCATAAATATTTGTCAATGCTTTGCAGGAAGCATAACTGTGTCAGAAACTCAGAGCGTCTAGGGGACATAACGGTAAATGAAAAAAGAAACTAGCATTTGACAGTGGAAGGCTCTATGGAAATTAAATATGCCTGTTTTGAAATTAGACTACATGGACTTTCCTCGCTGTTCTTCTACATGTTAGGGTGACAGTCAACAGGTTCTCTGTGCCTTAGTTTCCTTATTTGAAATATAGAAACAGGACTTCTTTCACATCGTTTTTTATATGCCATGCTAAATGGATAAAGTCTATTCATATGGTGCTTTTAGCACAGTGCCTGGCCTACAGGAAGAAGCTGACAAAAGTTCACTGTTGTTATTATTATTAACAGAGCTTATGTCAGAGAGCAGAATGTGGGGCTCACACATCTGTAGCAGCATCATATCATATTATACAAAGATGTGTCCCTCCGTACGAGACAAGGTTAGCTAGTTCTCAGCACGGTTCCTACCACACATTACGTGCTCTGTAAATGTTCTATGAATAAGTATTAAATGAATGGATGTTAAACAACCTGCCTAAATTCACACAACTACTGAGAACTTGTCAGGATGTGACCCATTCTGACTTTAAAGTGTATGATTTTTTTTTTACCTATTCTTGTTTGCCTCTGTTCACTTACTGTAATTTAGTTCTTATGCCCATTATCCCTGAACTTGCCCTTGCCAAGGTCATCAATTACTTCCAAGTTGCTCAATCATTGGCACATATTGGTTCTGATTTTACTTGCTGCTGACAGCTTTGCTCACAGCCTCCTGAAATTCTCTTCTCTCTTTCCCTATGACTTGATATACTTCACTTTCCTCCTAGTAGCCTCTTGTCTGTGGCAGCGACGTCACAATCTCGTTTGCCAATTTCTCCTCCTGTTTAACTCTGATGTTTCACAGGATTCCAACCCAGCACATTCCCCTCATTCTCCACAATCCATCTGTAATTTTATTCTCACCTGACTTTAAAATGCTCATAGCACTCAAATCTACACATAGACGCCAGCGGTTCTCTCCTAAGCCCCATACCACCCACCTGCTTCCTCACTGGACATTTCTCTCTGGAGATTCCCAATTGCTCTTTCATTACTACTGACCCACTTTTCTCTGTGAACTTCCCAATTACTGAACACGATCCTGAGTGATCATGACTGCGTGGAGAGCCACGTAATTTATTACCTAAGCCAGACCAGTTTTGAGAGGGGAAGGGCCTCACTAATAACTGCTCTGGTACCCCAAGTATCACTTGGAGATTTCTTGGTCTAACCAGAGCATTTGGCGTTTCTCACATTGCCTGCTCAGTTATGCGTGGCGACCGACATTCATCTCTGCCTTCACTTTCTCATTTTTCACAGCCAGTAGGCCACGACTTTCTGCAGATTCTGTGTCTTTTCTATCTTCTGAATATATACACTAATTTCTACCTCTGTTAAACCCTTTCCTTTTATCAGGTCCTTCCTATTTCTTGCCAGATTACTGGTGTGTTGTCCTCACTGCTCTCTTAGCAAAGCGTGGCCTCACTGTTCCCCAAGGCACTCTTCATAGTTTCTGGAATGGTCTTAAAATGCATTTGTGAACATGTCTTTTTCCAACTGTGGTCCTTGGATGGACATCCATCACTTTTAGCATAAGAATTAAGTTCCTTCTCATGGCATTTATTCCCAATCCCAACCCACACATCTCTCTTGTGTCCTAGAACTGTCCTGGCATGCAGGTAGAAACTCACTAAGCAATGAATGAAATCAGTTTTTAAAAACATGACTCCAAACATAAATAAACAAATACACGACTCCACATACCAGGAATTGATCTCAACACGTTTCCATAAAAGTGAAGGGATGGCATTTTTATATAAGAATGTATGTGTTAAGAAAAATAGGCTAAGTCTGTGAAACAAAATACAGTGAAATCCAATTTTACCTTACAATCCATGACGACTCAAAATGGTTATGATTAAAACTCGGTTGATTAGAATTTTTCTCATAATTGAAGAGTGAAATCAGAGTATTTGTTTCAAGATAGTAAAATTCTCTCACAAGAAATCTGGAAAGGTCTCAGGCAGTTGATGGAAATATCAGTGTCTAAAAGAGTGCCTGGCTTCTAGCAGGCACTTAATATTTGTTGAGGGAGTACAAGGGGTTTAGTCTCCATTAGTTGGTTGTCTGGACACAGTGATAATTCATTCATTTGCTTGTTTTTTATTTGCAGGTATATATGTACATATATGCAAATTGCCTCAATCGTTTTGGCCAGGCAGATCACTTCAGGCAACTGTTACTTCAATGAGCCAAACTAACAGTGCTGCAGAAAATGCAAACACTTGATTGACAGAAAAATGTTTCTTTTTAGTTCATTGTTAAAGAATTCTGTAGATTCTTTAACAAGCAAGAGAAAGTAAACTGCTGTTCAGTGTCTTAAAGACATTTTATGGATGTCAATCAAACTAGTTAATGTAGAAAAAACCCTGAGCTAGGAAAGCAAGGGATTAGTATAAGCTACTTAAATAATCTCATCCAATACTAGTGATATTAGTGATTTAATATTTCTACATGCTACATGATATTCCAAAAAGAGATTAAATGAATAAAATTAGATTTTCTTCAACAGAGAGAATATTTTATATTTCTATTTGAAAGTTTAAAAAAATGTCAAAACAATTATATTAACTAAATAACTTCTTTCTTGCTCTAAAACATGGATTATTTGTGAACATGTTTAATATAACTAAGATTAAAACTACACTGAAACCATTTGCCATTGTCCTTTGTTCTATAAATACTAGCATATTGGCAAACCTAGCTTTGCTTTTCAAAACTGCTGGCTTTGTGTTTTTTTTTCATTTTCACTGGAGATTCTTTTGAGTCCAGATCATTACTCTACTAGATGAAGCTTATGCAATCTCCGAGTATAATAAGCTTATTGCATATTAGATCAATGTTAGGAAAGAAAAAACTCTGCAAACTCTATCTTCCAAAGATACTTGTGTTAACATACTGTGCATTTTAAAGCTTGGAAAATTTCAGAAGTGGCCAGATGCTAAAAGTAGTCATTTACATCAATTTAGAATCTCCATGGGTCACAAATGTAGTACAGGGAGAGATGAGAAGATAGAATACATTAACACTGTGTTAATACTCAAATCAATTAACAATATGTTGAAATATATTCAAGGTTGTCACTGAACTTTTGTTTCCCTTTGCACTTGGGAAAGTGTTAGTACTCACATCTTTCCAAGGGCAACAGGCAGAAAATTCTCAAACTTTCCTCTCTTGCTAAGGAGAGTCACTAAAAATTAGGCCTCAAACAGACTTTGGAGATATCTAATAAAAGATTCCTAAATTGGTTTCTATCCAGGTGTCTTCAGGATATTTTGAACTATTTGAAACAAACAAACAAACAAACAAACACATAATACTTTACAACCAGCTAAAAGATAATGCCTCTTTGATGTTGGCTGGAATTGAATTGTTCCAGTTTGATATCTAGTTTGGTTATCATTTATCTTAAGATGATAGGAGGTTTTGGTCAGAATTAAAGTAGAAATATAAATCAATAATTACTTTAACACAATAAAATCTGAGACAAAAACATTATGGCTTATACGGTAAGATAATAGGAGAATTTTTTAATATAAAAAGCTGATAACTGATGTAGGCTCTGATACAATAATTGTATCGATGAAAAAACTTCTGACTCCTTTATTATGATTTATTCCCTCCGTTTGCTAAAGTCCTTTTGTTTCTGTATATGAATACATAAGGGAATAGTTATGGAAGGTTGGCTTCTTGGGTATGTGATCTGTGCAGTTTTGAGCTTCGAGACCAGTGGTTCTCAACCTTCCTAATGCTGCGACCCTTTAATACAGTTCCTGTGGGTTGTGACCCACAGGTTGAGAACTGCTGCTCTAGACTAAGGGACCTGTGCTCAGATTAATGCCGTACTCACTATCTTGTAATTAATACTAATTTTGAACAAGAATTCTGGCATTTTCATGTTGCCTTGGGCTTCACAAATTATGTATTTAGTCTCATAGCTCTGCTTTTTTTTTTTTCCAGCCACTCACTGTTTCCTCTGTGAGTCTGGAAATTTACCCAGGGTAGGTTTTCTTCCATATGTCTCACCCCAATGACAAAAGTGTCTCGCACTAGAAGCCCCGTAGACATGAGCTTCCCACAGAGGGAGACCCAGGCTTCTTCATGCTCCCATGCTGAGCACTGACTTCAGAGCCTGAAATGGAGCAAGTGCTAATAAAGGAATAGGTGAGTGAACAGATGAATAGCAAATCAAAAATAAATACCTGTGGATTTATTTCCTTGACCGAAAAGGAAAAAAAAAAATGAATGGTTTTAGTTTTGTAGTGAAAGTGGCTAAAAGGTTGAGAGAAATTAAAAGTCAATATGTAAGTCAAAGACATTCTTGGAAAGAAGAAATAAAACAATGAACTGGGAAGGTAAAGGAAGTTGGGTTGAACGACAGGTTGGATGCTATGCCAAGAATAAGTGATGAGGTGGCAGTGGAGTCAATAGTCAAAAGCAGTTTGATGCCTCCCAACAAGAAATACCATGAGATGGGTTCATTCTTCTCAAATTCAATTCAATAAATTTGGATTTATCTTGTAAGTTGTAACTCAGGACATAAAAATTGTTGCCCCTGTTTGGGGAAGGCTGTATATTCAGAAGAAACCAAAAAATTATTGATTTTTCTTTGACTATTCCCGAAGTTCCTTGACCTGCTATTTTGCATTGAGAAGCAGAGTAAAATAAATAAGGAAGTGGTATAAAAAAGTGAATTTCTTTTTGTGTGTGTGTGTTCTCTGGGCAGAATAGAAAGAGTTCATGTTCTGCCTCTCTGTCGCTCTGGCTTAGCAAAGCACATTTTATTCTTTGAACCGTAACAGTTTCCAACACTTATATTTGCTTTGAAAAACATATTTTTAACATTGATTTTTGTAAAATAAAATAAAATAACAACAACAAAATAATGAACACTTCTTTCTCCAGAGTCTTTTATGTTGTGTCTGATCACTTCTGATATTGCTTCAGTGTTTCAGTTCTTTGCAAGTTGTGTGATTCTCTCTTCCCTGGTCTATCGTCTTTCCATGAATATCATCACAGAGTCATATTTATCTTTAAAGAGGTTACCTATAGCATCATCTAGCCTTACGTGACTAAAATTGTGCACAGATGTCCAAGTGTGTCTTTAATTTCCCTTTATATTCCAGCAAAACTTTCTCACATATTCATTGCTTCTATTATTGTTTTCCAGAAAATGCATGATGCTGTGATAGCGCTGATTCACTGAATATTAAATTTGTTACAGCAAGTGATTTTATGCTTCAGATATTTATGGAAAATCCAAAGTTTGGAGAATGATGATAATGGTGGACCAGATGTAAATAATAGCACTGATGCTAATAAGCAAAATAAGCCAAGGGTGGTAACAAGCCCTTGAAGGGAAGATAGTCCTTAAAATAGAGAATGAGAAGAGTAGCCAGGAGCGTGACTCATCGGGAACACTCTTTCTAAACAAGCAAAGTTGAGGTCAGGTGGCTACACAGTGGAGTTCCAATCTAGTGTGTGTGGGTTAGCTGAGAACTGCAAGCTTTGGTAAGATGCGCAAAGGAATGGGAAAGAAGATGGTAACAAATGGCTTCCATCTAGGGGAACAAAGAGATTTCCCCCCATGAATTTCCACTGATACAGAATCATAATGAATTCCCGGCCACCCAAATGGGTTCCTTGTGATTGACAATGAGCAAAGTGAATGGCGGAGATAATCCTACAAGGAAATTCTAAAAAAAGATGGATGGTCGAATTGTCTTACTGTTCCCACCTTTCTGTGACACACATTTACATAACTGGGCTTTAAGATTCTACTGCCAGAGTTGTAGCCATCATTAGGAAAGCTCAGTCTGGATGCCCAGATTTGCTCCTCTGGCCCTCTCTGTTAGACTCTCATCAGTTTACAAAGCAGCCAGTGCAGGAGCGGGAGAAAGGAGACTGGAAGAGTAAAACTATTTTAGATTTTGTTTCTCAACCTATCATAAAACATAGCCATGTTCAGGCATCAAACGTTCTTTAATTACTAGGAGCTGTACGTTAAACAAAAGGTTTTTTAAAAGGAAGCAAACGCCTCAGTTCAGTTTTTACGTCTAAGACTAAACAGGCAGAAGAGAGGAGATAATTTTACTAAGTTTAGAAAAGTCATGTAAATATATAATAGAAAAGTGGTGAGTGGATCAAATTCACTTCAAGTGAAAGCTTGAGCTGAACGTTACATGACTATTCAGACAATAACAACCTGTTTGAAATTGCTGTTGGGTGTAATGCCAAAATTTATGCATTTTATCATCTCCTAGGCATAAAGCCAAAGGCTAAAGGAGCAAAACATGAAAGCTGAACCTGAATTATATTCTAAACCCTGTTGAGTTCAATTTTACTTACAAAGCAGAATGCTAGTTGCCACTTAAATTTGCCCCTTACAGTCCTGTAAAAATACCTGGTTTCTTATCATTCTCTAAATTGTAATATTCACTTGGAAAGCTCCAATTATGGGACCATCATTCTCAATTACCAGGCAAGTGCACACAATAAATATACGTAATGAAAACACATCATAGCAAGAGAAGAAAACGATTTTCTGTACATTTGATGGCAGTGTGGGGTTTGCAGCTCCATGAGTCTTGCAACTTTACAAGACACAAAGGAAAATTTGTAGCTAAATGCAATGGAATGTACTTAAAGGATGAGCACTTTTAAAAGTTGGTGAGTTATAATAAGGTAATACAGATATATATTCTCTATATAAATTTGGACAAAGGATCAAATGGCCTTCTGAGCAGAAACAAAACAATAAACAAACTACCACTCACACAGGTGCACAGTTCTTTGAGAACATTTTACTAGAACCAATGATGAATGCACTACCCCAAATCCGTAAACACTGGCAATAGATATGACTACACAAAGATTTCGATGATCAAACTCATTATATGCCTATGTTACTCTTTGAGATTTTATCGTATTTTAGTGAATTCTTATAATTTATAATCGTAAAATGGTCCAGACGGATAAAAGACCAGTTAATCAGAAACATAATTTTTTGCTGTTGACTATAAATTTTTGTTTTTGGAGACCATATAAAGTGTCTGAATGTGCAATATTTATACCACTCAAAAAGTCATTGCATACGGTGCATCTTAGTAGGGTACTGATGAAGATGTAGAGTATCAATGTCTATATAGTGATTAAGAAAATGCTATGAAGGCTATCTCTCACACTACGATCAAAATGTTTCTGATTGTATATGAAGCACATTCTGCCCTATGATTGCACCAATGTACACAATTATGATTTAATAAAATTATTATAAAAAACATAAAATAAAATAGACATGAGCAAACTGAGAGAAACTAAAAAAAAAAAAGAAAAGAAAGAACCCAAACTGTAGGTTATAACTAGGAGCCTCCAAAAGCTTTTTGGAGTGAATTATGTGCATTGAAATCCTCTTTCTTGGTGTTCCTCATAACATTGTTTGTAAAAGTAAAAAATTAAAAACAACTTAAGTGTTAAAAAAAAAGAATAAATTCTAAAATCTAGTCAAAGATTAGATATCTTATTGAAATGACTTTGAAAGTTTTTGACCATTATAATAAATTTTACATTATGAGTCAGTACATGCATATAATTGACACAAAAGTTTTATGAAACAGTGTTTATCCTAACTATATGAAAGCCTCTGGTATTTTCTGGTATTCACTGTGTTCCTGGTGTAAAATACTGGCAGCCACCCACTTAATTGATTGATCCTGATCGTAATTTGAAGAGCATGGTTTTGTTGGCTCAACGCTGTAGCTCAGGTTTTTAGATGTTTTACTATAGGAAAGTTACTTCTCAACATTAGATCTCAGCTTCCTCATTTGTAAAAGGAGAAAGTTGCATTTAACCTCTTAGTTCCCTTTGGTTCTAATGTTTTACTCTTTTAAGTCAATTGTGTCTTTGGTCACTGCTACTGTAGTGAGAATTTCTTGAATAAGGAAATGACTTTTTTATAAAAAGGGTGAAAATTAAAATTTATCAGCATAAGCGTAAAAAGCACTGCCTTGTAAGAAAGGCTGCCTCATTTAAGAATTTAGAATAGAGTTACTGACTTTAATAATTTGAACTCTTAAGATGAATGTGGATAAAGGATTGGATCAAAGTTTTTTGTTTTTTTTTTTTTATTGTTGGGGATTCATTGAGGGTACAAGAAACCAGGTTACACTGATCGCATTTGTTAGGTAAAGTCCCTCTTACAATCGTGTTTTGCCCCCAAAAGGTGTAGCGCACACCAAGACCCCACCCACCTTGTTCTGCTCTTCCTTTCCCCACCCCTCCCTGGATCAAAGTTTTTAAATTTTAAAGAACAACGAACGTTGTTTTAGAGTTATGTCCTGCATAATTTGAACTTGACATCTTTGAACTTGACTATGATCTTAACAAATTTAGAAATAGAATATTGACGGTTACCCAATTTGATCTTTCTTACATTATTGTGAAAGCTAATATAGGCATGTCTCGGAGATATTGCAGGTTTGCTTCCAGAACACTGTTTAATAAAGTAAATGTCACAATAAACTGAATCACATGAATTTTTTTGTTTTTCAGTGCATATAAAATTTATGGGCTGTTAAAGTGTGTAATGGCATTATATCTAAAGGAACCAAATTATATACCTTAACTTAAAAATACTTTGTTGCTAAAAAATCCTAACAATAATCTGAGCCTTCAGTGAATTGTAATCTTTTTGCTGTTGGAGAGTCTTCTCAATTTTGATGGCTGATGGCTGCTGACTGATCAGGTTGGTGGTTGCTGAAGGTCAGGGGGGCTGTGGCAATTTTGTGAAGTAAGACAGCAATGAAATTTGCTGCACTGATCAACTCTTCCTTTTGTGAAAGATTTCTCTGTAGCATATAGTGCTATTTGACAGCATATTACCCACAGTAGACTTTTTTCAAAATTGGAGTCAATCCTCTTAAACCCTCCCACTACTTTATCAACCGAGTTTATGGATTATTCTAATTCATTTGTTGCTATTTCAACAATTTTCACAGCATCTTCAGAAGGAGTAGATTCCATCTCAAGAAATCACTGTCTGTTCCTCCTTAAGAAGCAGCTCCTCATCTGTTCAAGTTTTATCATGAAATTGCAGCAGTTGAGTCACATCTTTAGGCTCTGCTTTTATTTCTAGTTGTCTTGGTATTTTCACCACATCTGCAGTGACTTCTTCCACTCAGTCTTGAACCTCTCAAAGTAATTCGTGAAGGTCGGAATCAACTAATTCCAAACTCCTGTTAATGTTGTTTTGCCCTCTTCTCATGAATAACATATGTTCTTAATGGTATCTAGAATAGTGAATCCTTTCCAGAAGGATTTCAGTTTACTTTCAAATCCATCGGAGGAATACTATGGCAACTATAGTCTTACAAAATGTATGTCTTAATAATAAGACTTGAAAATCAAAATGACTGTTTGATTCATGGGCTGTAGAATGGATATTGTGTTAGCAGGCATAAAAACAACAGTAATCTCCTTGTATATCTCCGTAAGAACTCTTGGGTGACTAGATGCATTGTCAATGAAGAGTAATATTTTGGAAGAAATCTTTTCTTCTGAGCAAGAAGTCTCAACAGTGAGCTTAAAATATTCAATAAACCATGCCGTAAACGGATGTGCTGTCATCCCGGCTTTGTTACTTCATTTACAGAGCAGAGGTAGAGTATATTTAGCATGATTTATAACGGCCATAGGATTTTCAGGATGGTAAAAGTGCTGGTGTCAACTTAAAGTCATTAGCTTTATTAGCCACTAACAAAAGGGTCAGCCTGGCCTTTGAAGTTTTGACTTCTCTAGCTCTGAAAGCCGTATTAGATGGCATCTTCTTCCAATTTATGACTTTTTTTTTTTATTAGATGGCATCTTCTTCCAATGTATGGCTGGTTTTTTGTAATTGAAAATGTGTTGTTTAGTGTAGCCTCCTTCATCAATGATCTTAGCTAGAGCTTCTGGATAACTTTTTGCAGCTTCTACATCAGCACTTGTGGCTTCACCTTGGGCTTTCACATTATGGAGATGACTTCTTTCCCAAAAGTCGTGAACTAACCTCTGCTGGCTTCAGACTTTTCTTCTGCAGCTCTCTCAACCTTCTTAGAATTTGAGTTAGGACCTTTTCTGGATTAGTCTTTGACTTTAGGAAATATTGACCTTCTACCCAGAACACTAAAACTTTCTCTATATTAGCAACTGTTACACTTTCTTACCATTTTTGTGTTCACAGAAGTAACATTTTCAATTTCCTTCTAGAGCTTTTCCTTTGTATTCATAACTTGGCTGTCTTGTGCAAAAGTTCTAACTCTGGCTGTCTTTTTTGACATGCCTTCCTCATTATGCCTAATTATTTCCAGCTTTTAATTTAAAGTGAAAGATACGTGACTTTTCTTTCACTTCAACACTTAGAGTCTGTGGTAAAGTTATTAACTGGACTATTTTCAATATTGTTGTGTCTTAGGAGATAAGGAGGCCCCAACGACAGGGAAAGAGATGGAAAAATAGCCAGTTGGTGGAGCAGTCAGATCACAAAACATTCATTATTTGTTTTGGGTCATGGCACCCAAAACAATTAAAACAGCATCAGAGATACCAGTTGCAAATCATGTAATAGATATAATATTGAAAATGTTTTATATATTGTAAGTTACCAAAATGTGACACAGAGACACAAAGTGAGAACATTATGGCTCCAATAAACTTGCCCAGCGCATTTGCCACAAACCTTCAATTTACAAAGAATGTGGTATCTGCAAAATGCAAGAAAGCAAAGTAGAATAAAGTGAGGTATATCTATATGAGTGTATTGACTGGATTCTAAAATACTAAAACCTGGTAGCATCCCTTAAAATTTACAGGCTGTTACTTTATACTATAGTGAGCTGACTACTTCATGTGTACAGATGGATTTAAGAAAGATTTAGACAAATTTCATGATTTCTAGCTTCATACTTTTATCAAGATATTGGAGTCAAAAAGGTCCTTTAAGGTTTTCTAGTACCTCATTCTTAAGGTAAGAAAAAAAGTATCTGGAGTATACCCTTAATATCATGGAGAACAGCAGTTCTCACAAAATACCTTTCGACGCCTCTTAGGGACAAAACATTGACCTAGAAGGGTTTGGATCAAGAGGCAGTAGGATCCTTCTCGTGTTGTAAGTTAGAAATTTTTCTCCACTTGGTGACAAAAAAATAGACCACATACAGTTTCGATACTCTCAGTTTGTTCATTTAGATTATAGTATAATTGGCATTTATAAATCCGGTTTCTTAAATGTAGGCTCCGACGAGTCTTTAAAGGAGGGAAGTTTCTTGAATTGTACCCTAAAATCTAAAATCCAATCTGCAAGAGAAAAATGGATATTGAAAATCAAATTATGATTTTAAAGATCAAATTGGGGTGAATGGTTAATGCCGACTGAACTAAAAGTGCCATCCTGTGGCCCAGAGCAGGGGATTTTCACACATTGCTTCTTGACAATAAACATAGTAGAATCTCAGAGGTGTGGAAGCCAAAAACCTCTACAAAACAATTATAACCTCTTCCTGAACGCCACTTGTGTTGCTTGGTACGCAGAATAAAAGCTTTCTGAAATGGGTTTTAACATATCTTAAAATACATTTGACAAATTTTTACCACCAAGGGGAACCATAGCCTGTTGCTTCTGTTGGTTTATATGTAATACACTCCTAAGTGATATGAGTATATACACATACATATGTACATATCCACAGATTTTTGGTGTGAGTTATTTCTAGTTTTAAATTTACTTTGCTAAAGTTAAAATTAATCACCTAATTTATGTGGTAGTAAATATAAGACAAAATGTTGACGAGGAATCACCTTAAAGGTATTCTTTAGAATGATTTTAATTTTGTTTTTTAAACTGAGCTTTCAGAAACTATCTCTAGGGCAGTATAAATTGTGAAGAAAGGAATAGAACTTACTTAGCTCAAACAAGAATGGCACTTTTAACAAACAAAGAATTTGAATTTCATCTAAGAAAGGCTAGAAAAGGAAGAGCAATGTATTTGGTGCTCATTCTTTCTAAACCAGCACATAGAAAAGCAAACCAAAGTTTTATAACCTAATACTTCATAAAATCAAATCTAGTTTATTTCAGTGTCCCATACTGTTCTTCATTTTACAGATTGGGAATCACAGAGGATATTTAAGGCCACTCATAAAAACAGTTAACATCTAGAAGCAATGTTGGCTGTAGATCTGAGAAAAATTAAATGAGAGGAAAGTAGTTTGTAAAGTATATTTGGTCCCTATGAGGGTAATTAAGCAAAGATGGTGTCTTTACAACTTTTTGGGGTCTTTATTCTAAAATTAATTAGAGGTATCACAATACAGAAAGAGCTGGGACTTTGAACTCAGGCCCAAGTTCAAATCATAGATATACTAACTTGTTAGTTGTGTGATCTCAGGCAGTTAGCCTCAAAACCTTGGTTTCTTCATCTGTAAAAATTAAATTATAAATTGTGTATTACATGAAATAATGTATAAAACCTCTCAGCACACAGGTTGAGAAGATGAAAAGTGCTGATAGTTGCACACTACAAATGTACTTACTGCTACTGAACTATACCCCTAAAAATCTATCATGGTAAATTTTATGTTATTTTACCAAAATTAAAAAAAAAAATCCTACAAGCATGTAATAGGCACTTAGACGTACTGATTTTTCCGTTGCCGCTGTTAGAGATTGAACTTTTAATTCTCAAAAAAGATCAAGTTGTGTAAATGGGGGTGCTAGTCCATAAATTATGTCTTAAATTGTATTCATGATTTACAATAATTTTGACGTTTTGATTACCTCTTGATTTAGCCACACTTGGACTTCATTCTTATTTGGAACTATTCTACCTCCAAAATCTTGAAATGAGAGTTCCCATCTCTGACCACAACCTTTATCTCATCTACAGCTATCATTCCTAAGTCTGCTTTGTGACCTCATTTTGACCTCCTGATTACATTTGTTTTCTTTTGTGCTGCATCAGCAAGTACAGTGTCCTCTCAGACAATCCCGGATTCTCTCCACCTTAACCTCCTGCCGTGTGACCTTCCCAAACTCCAGTCATACTTGTTTTCTGTGTTTAGGCTGCTGAACATTTCTGAGGAAAGTTCTCAAATAAGACCATTGGCACAAAACATTAAATTCTCATTTAATTCAGTCCTCGCAGCATCCCTGGGGAAATACATTACCCGTTTTATGGATGGTGGGATGGAGGCTCAGAAGTATAGTGACTCGCCCAAGGATACTTGGTGATACATCTGGATTTTGGATTTAAACCCAAGCCTCCATTCTTCATGTTCTTTTGGCCCTGTTCTCTACTGTGTGCTCATATTTTTCTTTGTTCTTATTGACTGTCTCCTACATTCAAACCATTTCTGTTCTCCTTAAATCTTGAATCCAGCCCTCAACACAGTAGATAACTAAACCTGCTTTACCAAAACAATTGGAGGCATCCCACAGAATCTCCTTCACATGCCCTCTGTCTTCTCTGCTTCCTCTCTGCTGATACTCCTCTAGGTTACTGATTCTGTTCTCTCTCCAGGGCCTTGCTTTATAATTTAGTCCTGTTCTTCCTCCTTCATAGGATATCCTTTCATACTGATTCTTTTTCCTCTACTTTTAAAAAAAAACTGGAAAATATTCATTAGATTTAGCAGTCCTGTGGTAATTGGTGATTTTAGCAAAAGCCATTTCAGAGGAGTGATGGATACAGATTCCAGGAGGCAGACCATTAATAAATGCATAGGAGATATGGAATTAAAAATGGTAAGTGCAAACTTTAACTTTAAAGAAGACTTACAATCAAATGGGGAAAGGCTGTGTAATTGAAGGACAGGTTTTTTTTTTTTGTTTTTTTTTAAGGGATAGAATAGATTTAAGCATGACTGCGTGCTTTAAAAAAGAGAAAAGGGAGCAGTTTGTGGAATACCCCATGATGGAGTTTGTGGGATTATTCCTAAATGCCTTTGTATATAAACTGTATAAGTTTGCCTCAGCCTCTCAAGTAGCTGGGACTATCGGTACCTGCCACAACACCTGGCTAGCTTTTTCTATTTTTCTTTTTTCTAGTGGAGACAAGGTCTCGCTCTTGCTCATACTGGTCTTGAACTCCTGAGCTCAAGCAACCCTCCTGCCTTGGCCTACCCTGGAATTATAGGTGTGACCCACCTTGCCCAGCCGGTATCAGTCTTTATAAGCCTAACTGAAATGACAGTTCAGAAACTTTTCTTGATTGGCTCAGAAGAAGTTTTTCTCTCTTCTCTGATTTCCTGTAGTAGCTCTTATCTCTCTCATGGTATTTAGTGCATATTACTCTCTTGAATTCTGTGATCAACAGCATAATTATTATGAGCCATACTGTCTGGGTGTGATTCCTGGCTTCACCACTTACTAGCTATGTGATTTGAAGCAAATTATTTAGTCTTTCTGTACTCAGTTTTCTTATCTGTAAATATAACATGGAATGACAGTAATAGCTATATCATTGTCATGAGGATTAGTATTTATAAAGCTTGTAAAATATTCATTTTTCTCCTACTAAATTATATGGTCTTAAGAAAAGAATATATTATTCTTAATGTTAAATAATATATATTTAAATAATATATATTTTAAATAATAATATATATATATATTATTTAACATTCCCAACAGTCCATATGTATAATAGTTCAGAATTTGATTTTTGCAGGAATTTGTTAAATGATGGAATATATTCTGTGTTTGTAAGTTAGCCATTGGGTGTAAGAATCCAGTTGCGAATTACTGTGTTAATACATATTTTCTTGCCTACAGTGATCCTCAGATCCTAATATAGGAACAAATACCAGACTATCAGCAGCATGCTGCTGAGCCTTGATAATTTTAGCCACAAAGACCTGGGCAAGAGGGTGGCTCCTGTGACTCAAAGCAGTACGGCGCCGGTCCCATATTCCGGAGGTGTGGGTTCAAACCCAGCCCCTGCCAAAACTGCCAAAAAAAAAAGACTTGGGCAAGAATCTGGGATATGAGTGAAAGTATTGGAAATAGAAATGGGAGGAAACACTCTGTTATAAACATTAGCATATCCTTTAGGTCCCAAAGCCCTTAATAAGAGTTATATATATCTACTGGAATAGTCAAGTCTAGTCACCATCCAAATAGTATCATTTGTTTTCTTTGAGCCATACCAAATGAGGCAGCTCCTATAACTAGAATTTTAGTGAGTGGGAAGCAATAGGGTAAACAGGATAATTGGAATGCTTGGAAAGGTCTAGACTGGCTAAAGGGACAAAGGAAGAAGAAAACTAAATTTCTACTTTCAGGTAACTCTCTGTTGGCTTACATGTCTTTACATTCTAAAGTTGTTATTGTTATCTTGAGGATTCCTGAACTGCAAGTGAATCTCTGAAGCAGGGATGACAAATACTGGTTTCATCTTGTGTGCCTCTGATATGTGGTACTGAAAAAGAATTTAATAGGAAAGAACGCCTTCATCAGTTAATAGTATCTCCTGTAACAAAGGAGAGGATTGGCAAGAGAGCCTGTTCCCTGAAGTGTCTCCTGTGCTTGGGACTAAACAAAAGCAAGGTAGTAGTTGCAGAGTTCATGCTGAATTAATATGGAAAACTACTTGAGACACTGATATTTTTGACAGTCTTTAAATGTCATAACTCAAATGAGTTCTGGTTATATCTATCCATTCAACTTGACTTTTTTTTTTTTTGCAGTTTTTGGCCAGGGCTGTGTTTGAACCCCCCCACTTCTGGGCATATGGGGCTGGCGCCCCACTCCTTTGAGCCCAGGCACCGCCCCACGACTTGACTTTTTTATTGAAAGTCCTTTTGCAGTATCATGGCCTTTAATGCAGCCCCATTTTGGCTCAGTGCCTTAGCATACACCTAGTTCCTTTTATATCTTTTTTTGTTCAATCCGTTTTGCAGTCTTTAGAAGGTACTTTCTCTCAATTACTTCAGAAATACTTACAGAGCCTTCCTGTCCTTGTGGATTCATTTACCATCATGTTTGTTCCTCTTTATACATAAGTTTGTAAGAGCTTTTTCCTACCCCATTTTAAAATCCATGATGGCCAGGTGTGATTTCTGATATTGCACAGCAGAATTGTTCCTAGAGTTTTACTAAATCACTTGGTCTACGTTTTTCACATTCATTCTACAGTATAAATGCTTTCTCAGAAATTAAGGCAAAAAATTTCATTGACCGTATTAGAGAAATACAAGCTAATTACAAACATAATCTCTTCCTTTAAGGAACTTGTGATCTACTTAAGAAACCAGACTTAAACATATAAACAATAAAATGTAAGTACTAGTTCTAGTATTAGGCCATAAAGGAATGAATGATTATATTATATTGAGTCTGGAATTTAGAAAAGAGATTTACTTTAGTCTAAGCTTAGTAAAGGAAAACTTTATTGAGCTGATAGAATTAGAACTTAGTCCTTAGTAAATTGTGGATAAGAGAATAATCCAAATTTCTTTTTTTTTTTTGAGACAGAGTCTCAAGCTGTCACCTGGATAGAGTGCTGTAGCATCACAGCTCACAGCAACCTCCAATTCCTGGGCTCAAGCGAGTCTCTTGCCTCTGCCTCCCAAGTAGCTGGGACTACAGGCACCTGCCACAATGCCTGGCCATGTTTTTGGTTGCAGCCACCATTGTTGTTTGGCGGGCCCAGGCTAGATTCGAACCCGCCAGCTCAGGTGTACGTGGCTAGCGCCTTAGCCCGTTGAGCCACAGGCGCCGAGCCAATCCAAATTTCTTATTGATGAATTTCATATTATTTTGTCCTTTAATTTCATTTCTTTAAAAAAATCTTTGTTCCTTTTTAATTATATTTTCTATTTGATGTACTCTTAATAAACTCATGGAAGTGTTTGATATGTCAGTTGACTTCAATTTTCTATTTCTTTGTTTTTGTTACAGGCACCCCGATTTTCAGCTGCTAAAAGAAGGACAAAGGTATGGTTGAATCAGTATCACTTACCTTCTGTAGATTCCTGTTAATAGAAATGTTAGGAGTGAACCAGGTGATATAAGCTCTTGCACTTCCGGTGCTGATGCATTATGTAAGTGTACCATTCTAGCCCACACAGAGAAATATTTGACTATTCAGCTTTTTCTTTTGTGATGGTTAAGATAATGTGTTTGATCTGTATGATTTATTGTACAGCTGTTCCTACTGAGAAAATCTAATTGAACCTGCTGAAATATGACACAAACACAGCCTCCATCTCAGATACTGTGCTTCTTTGTCAACTAGATCGTACCAATTATATTTGTTGAAAGGTTTTTATAGTCTTACAGTATTTTAAGATATTGTGAGCTATTCATTTATTTGACAGAGTGTCTAAAGCATTCATATAAATTCCAAATTGTGATTTATTTTTTTCCTGAATTCTTGTCATGGTATTGCTTGCGCAGCCATGGCCATCTCTTAAGACACATCCTTTAATTCTCAGAATAAATGTTCTTGGTTATTAGTCACTCACTACCCTAGTCACACAGAATTGAACACAAGTAAGAGATATTTATTTATTGATATATATCTTTAACTTACAGCTTCAAACTATTATAATTGCCTAAATTTCCAAAAAAAAGTATGAGATATCTGAAAATTATATTATCCTAATATTTTAAAAATTATAACTGTTCATGTTCCTTCTGATCCAAGAGACAGCTATATGTGCTAGATTCTAACTAAAAAATGGTATTTAATACTATTCTGAATAGACTTGTCATCTTTTCTCCACTCCCATCCACAACCTTACTTTCAGTCCTTTTTTTTTTTTTTTCTTGTTGAAAGCAAGGTTGTGGATGGGAGTGGAGAAGGGCACTTGGAAAAACCCAAGTATTTCAATAGGGTAGAATTATCCAGTTTTTTTTTTTTTTCATTTTTGCTATACTCCTTTAACAATTTGAAAATAACTGAGGAGAGAAGACAAGGAAAGAAAATGGAAGGGAAACTATATCAGATATTTATTAGGGATAGAGAACTTATATGATTCTTCTGAAATTTATATATCAGAACCTATTGCCCAGGGAATAAAAATTTGTACCTTGAAAATTACAAATAACTTTCAAGTAATATATAAACACTATGACATATTTTATCTTCCTGTTATTTTGTTTATTTTTTTGTTCTACAGTGGCCATGCTGGAGAAGAAGTACAGTTATGCAGTAAAGTCATTAAAACATCAGATATTGACAATTCCAGCCGTTTTGAAAAGCAGTATGAATCTAGTTCTTCTAGCACTCATAGTGATAGTAGCAGTGATAATGAGCAAGACTTTGTTTCCTCCCTTCTACCAGGAAACAGACCAAATTCCACAAGTATTAGTCCACAGGTACACACAGAAAGCATAGTGAAAAAGAAAGCTTGTCAAAAAGTTAATTCCAAACACAAAGACATAGAACAGACAGTAGTAGGTGTCACTGAACAGTTAGGCAATTGCAGATTAGATAGTCAGGAGAAAGCTGTTGCATGTGAACTTCCTTTACAGAAAGTAAATACTCAGATTTCTTTAAGTAGTACTTTGCCTGAGAGATCAAAAGTTTCTGAAAATTCTGATTACAAATACTGTAGGTCAGATATAACTCTAGTAGGCATAAGTAAGAAAAGTGCTGAGCATTTTAAGAAAAAATTTGCCAAATCAAACCAAGTTTCTGGGTCAGTCTGTAGTTCAGTGCAGGTGTGTCCTGAAGTTGCAAAGACAAACTTACTTCAAGTTTTGAAGGAGACTTTGACTGAGTGGAAGACAGAAGAAACTTTGAGGTTTTTGTATGGCCAGAATTATGCTTCTGTGTGTCTGAAACCCTCTTCAACCCCTCTCGTTAGAGAAGAACTTGATGAGGATGACATAAACTCTGACCCAGATAGTCATTCCCCTTCCTGGAGAGAACCTCAGAACAGCTTGGATGAGTCTTTACCATTTAGTGGCTCAGATTCAGCCATTAAACCTTTGCCAAGTTATGAGAACTTGAAAAAAGAAACTGAAAAATTAAATCTAAGGATCAAGGAGTTTTATAGAGGACGATATATTTTGAATGAAGAAACCACCAAATCACAAGACTCAGAAGAGGTATGTTTATAATGCGTTTCCCCAAGCTGCTAACATTTGAAAAACTCACCATAGCAAAGCTTGGAGCAAGAAGAATATTGAAGCAATAATTGTTAAATTTTCAGATGGTTTTTTTAGTCATTCTACATGTGAGTTTATAATGCCATCTCTGCGATTAGCCTTAGTATTTTACAAATAGTTGAAGTTTGCTCCTAGTAAATTTTCATAAGTGTGTAATTTTTTTCTAATGTAAAAATAGTCTATAAAGGTGGAACAAAGTTTTCTTTAAAACCTAATTCTTCATATAGTAAGCAGACTCTTAGGCTTGTCTTTTCTTTTTCTTTTCTTTCTTCTTTTTTTTGTAGAAACAGAGTCTCACTTTATCGCCATTGGTAGAGTGCCATGGCATCACACAGCTCACAGCAACCTCCAATTCTTGGGCTTAGGTGATTCTCTTGCCTCAGCCTCCCGAGTAGCTGGAACTACAAGCACCCGCCACAACGCCCGGCTATTTTTGTTTTTGCAGTTTGGCTGAGGCTGGGTTTGAACCCACCACCTTTTGTATATGGGGCCAGCCCCCAACTCAATGAGCCACAGGCGCCGCCTCCTTTTTTTTTTTTTTTTTTTATTTTTTTGAGACAGAGCCTCAAGCTGTCACCTTGGATAGAGTGCTGTGGCATCACATCTCACAGCAACCTCCAAATCCTGGGCTCAAGCGAGTCTCTTGCCTCCACCTCCCAAGTAGCTGAGACTACAGGCGCTCCCACAACGCCCGGCCATTTTTTTTTGTTTTGTTTTTGGTTGCAGCCGTCGTTGTTTGGCGGGCCTGGGCTGGGTTCGAACCCGCCAGCTTAGGTGTACATGGCTGGCGCCTTAGCCTGTTGAGCCATAGGCGCCGAGCCTCTTTTTTTTTTTTAACAGAGTCTCACTTTGTCATTCTCAGTAGAGTGCTGTAACGTCATAGCTCACAGCAACCTCCAGCTCTTGGGCTTAGGCAATTCTCTTGCCTCAGCCTCCTGAGTAGCTGGGACTACAGGCGTCTGCCACAATGCCCGCCTATTTTTTGATGCAGTTTGACCGGGGCCGGGTTTGAACCCACCACCCTCAGTATATGGGGCCTGTGCCCTACTCACTGAACCATAGGCACCACCCTTGTCTTTTCTTGGTTGATATGTACTCTTTCAGATTTCTACGTGAGATATTTGTGTGTTTAATTTTTAATGACACTAAATATAGTGCAATTGACTTACTAGATGCATAGTAAAATACATGGAAATAGTTAGCAAGCATGTCCATTCAAAATATTATATATGAAAATAATGTAGGAAAAGAGACTTGTTGAGAAATAATAGACAGAGACTAAGCATATTCAGGTATATCTAGATTTAAATGTCTGCTCTATCATTTACTAGCTATGTGAAGTTAGTTTCTTGAGTCTTTATTTGCTTATCTGTAAATGGGACTATTAATAGCTTCTCTTCAGTTGTTGAGTTTTAAAGATAATGTATGTAACGCATTCATCAATACATGACATATAATTGGAACTTAGTAAATAGTACTTATATATATGTGAAAACTGAAAATGTGTCACTTTATTTATTTATTTTATTTATTGAGACAGAGTCTCATGTCACCCTTAGTAGAGTGCCATGGTGTTACACCTCACAGCAACCTCAGACTCTTTGGGCTTAAGTGATTCTCTTGCCTCTGCCTCCCAAGTAACTGGGAGTACAGACGCCCGCCACAACGCCCAGCTATTTTTTTTTGTTGCAGTTCTCAATGTTGCTTAGCTGCCCCAGGCCGGGTTTTAACCTGCCAGCCTTGGTACATGTCTCTGTGCCATAACTACTGTGCTATGGGTGCTGAGCCTATTTATTTATTTAGAGACAGAGTCTTACTCTGTCATCCTGGTACTGTGGCATCATAGCTCACAGCAACCTTAAACCCATGGGCTTGAGCAATCTTCTTCCCTCATCCTCCCGAGTAGTTGGGACTACAGGCGCCCACCACAGCAACTGATTAACTTTCTTTGAAACAGTGTCTTACTATGTTGCCCTCGTAGAGTGCCATGGCATCACAACTCACAGCAACCTCAAACTATTTGGGCTTAAGTGATTCCCTTGCCTCAGCCTCACAAGTAGCTGGGACTACAGGCACCTGCCACAACTCCCGGTTATTTTTTTGTTGTAGTTGTCATTGTTGTTTGGCAGGCCCAGGCTGGGTTCGAACCCACCAGCCCTGGTGTATGTGGCTGGTGCCCTAGCTGCTGAGCTATAGGCGCTGAGCCCTGATTAATTTTTTAATTTTAGTAGAGATGGGGTTTCACTCTTGCTCAGGCTGGTCTCACACTCCTGAGCTCAAGCAGTCTACTGGCCTTGGCCTCCCAAAGTGCTAGGATTACAGGTGTGAGCCACTGTGCCTAACCACTAGGGAAGAACTCTTTAGTATTTCTACTCCCATTTTTTGTAAATATGTACTATCTGGAAAATGAAGTCATTTGACATGAAGAGGAATGGGTAATAACCTTGTTTTTGCCACAAAACTTCAACACTAAAGATTTACAAGTACAGGGCAGCGCCTGTGGCGCAGTGGGTAGGGTGCTGGCCCCATATACTGAGGGTGACAGGCGTCTATAGTCCCAGCTACTCGGGAGGCTGAGGCAGGAGAATCGCCTAAGCCCAGAAGTTAGAGTTTGCTGTGAGCTGTGTGACGCCACAGCACTCTACCGAGGGTGACAAAATGAGACTCTGTATCTACAAAAAAAAAAAAAAAATTTACATTTTAAAAACACGTTGGTGATATAGAAATAAAAGTGATACTCTGTATCACCAATGTGATACCAAAGTAAAAGTATAGTAAAAATTTAGGAATTTTCTCTATTTCTATAGAATATTGCCTGGTCTCACACCCATACGTCACATCACTTTAGCCGTATTGTTAGACACCATCCAAAACTTACGTTAAGCTGGGAGAAGCATTATTCTCTGTCACTCAGCTCCATAACCTATTATAATACATCACTTATTTTATCATTGTTAAGTTTATAAGCTTTAAAAAGTAAAAGCCAGCTTGGTACAGTCCCTCAGTGGTTAGGGTGCTGGCCACAAACACCTAGGCTGGCAGGTTCAAACCCGGCCTGGGCCTGCTAAACAACAATGACAATTGCAACAAAAAAATAGCCAAGCGTTGTGGCAGGTGCCAGTAGTCCCAGCTACTTGTGAGGCTGAGGCAAGAGAATCACTTAAGCCCAAAGAGTTTGAGGTTGCTGTGAGCTGTGACCACGCAGCCCTCTACCGAGGGCGACAAAGTACGACTCTGTCTCAAAAAATAAATAACTAAATAGTAAAAATCCCTGAAATTTATGACTTTTTATATATTTACAATGTTTTTCCAAAGGTTGCATAATATTTTAAAACTTTTTTTCATTGAAGTATAACATGAATAGTTAAGTATATGGTTTGTTGAATATTCACATGTGAACACACTCATGTAAATCACTCTCTAAGCCACGAACTGGATCATTATGAGTGTACTAGAAACTCCACACATGGCCCCTCCTGATCATTTCCTCTTTCCACAATTAGGAACTGTTTATATTAGCATAAATTAGTTTTCCAGTTTTTGAATACTGTATATTCTTTGGTGTCCAATTTATTTCCTACAATAGTATTATAGTGTTGTTGCATGTAGCTGTAGTTTGTTCTTTCATTGGTGCACAGTTTTCCGTATACCACAATATATGTTAATAGGCAATCAGGCTGTTTCCAGTTTGAGGCTAAATGAACTTTCTTGTACATGTCTCTCTGCTGATGTGCATGCGTTTATGAAGAGTATCTAGGACTGCAATTGCTGGGCCTTAGGGTATTCATATTTATATGTAAATATTCTAAGCAATGCCAGTTTTCCAAAATGGTTGTCCCAGTTTATATTTCCACTACCGCAGCGAGAGAGTTTCCTTGACTCCGTATGGACTTCATATCCTCTGCATATCCTCCCCAGTACTTGATATTGTTATTTTAACCATTCTGGTAGTATTCCTTTATGGTTGTAATGTGCTTCTCTGATAATTCATTAATCGAGTGCTGTTTCATTTGGGGGTTTTTTCTTATTGATTTGTAGGACTTCTTCATATATCCAGTATTCAAACCTTTTTTCAGTTCTTTATATTGCCAATACTGTCTTCTACTCTGAGACTTACCATTGTGATCTCATTAATAGCAATAGTATCTTGAGTCTAGTTTATTAATTGTTCCCTTTAGTGACTTCTTTAGGAAATCTTTGCCTGGTCTAGATTACTTTGTCTTCTAGGAACTTTGTTGTTTTTCCTCTCAAATTTAGCTCTGTCATTCATTTAAGATTGATTTTTCTTTATAATGAGAAGTATGGGCCAGATTTCATGTTTCCCCATATGGATATCCGACTTACTCAGCATCGTGTACTGAAAAGATTTTCTGTTTCTCTACTGCTTTACAGTATAAGCCTTGGCATAAGTCAGAAATTTATAAATTTATGGGTTAATTGTCTATTTCTCTATTTCTGGGCCAATACTAATTATTGTAGCTTTGTACAATCATGCACTGCATAACAACATTTCACTCAAGGATTGACCACATATACAACAATGGTCCCATAAAATTGTAATACCTTATTTTTATGTACCTTTTCTATGTGTAGATATATTTAGATAGGCAATGTGTTACAATTGCCTGTAGCAGGGGTGTCCAACTTGTGGCCCACAATGCTGATTTTGTGAGGACTTTTTTGCTTTTCATGGAAAAGTATCCATGGTCTTTTTTTTTTTTTGCTAGTCAGCTTTTGTTAGTGTTTGTGTATTTAATATGTGGCCTAAGATAATTCTCATTCTTTCAATGTGCTGCAAAGAAAAAAAAAAAAGGTCAGACACCCCTCGCCTACAGTATGTTGTTTCTTTTGGAGTGGGGAGAGCCAGAGTCTCTCTCTGTCCCCCTGGGTCGAGTGCTGTAGTGTTATAGCTCACACCAACCTCAACCTCTTAAGCTTAAGTGAACCTCTTGCCTCAGCCTTCCAAATAGCTGAGACTTTAGGCACCCACTACAATACCCAGCTCATTTTTCTATTTTTGGTGGAGACTGGGTTTGACTCTTGCTTAGCCTGGTCTCCAATTCCTAAGCTCAAACGGCCTTCCTGTCTTCGCCTCCCAGAGTGCTGGGTTTATAGGCGTGAGCCACCTGCCCAGCCTAGCCCACGGTATTGAGTACAGTTACGTTCTGTTCAAGTTTGTAGCCTGGGAGCTACAGGCTATATTCCACAGGTGTATAGCAGGTTGTACCATCTAGGTTTCTGTACATACTCACTATGCTGTTGGTATAGCCACTAAATCAGCTAATAACACCTTTCTCAGAACACATCCCCATTGTCACTTGACACATGACTATAACGTTTTGATACTTGGTAGAATAAATATCTTTTTTTAATTCTTAAAGATTGTCCTGGCCATTCCTCACTTTTTTTTGGCTCGGCGCCTGTGGCTCAACAGGCTAAGGCTCCAGCCACGTACACTTGAGCTGGTGGGTTCGAATCCAGCCCGGGCCCACCAAACAACAATGACGACTGCAACCAAAAAAAAAAAAAACATGGCCAGGCGTCGTGGTGGGTGCCTGTAGTCCTAGCTACTTGGGAGGCGGAGGCAGGAGACTCGCTTGAGCCCAGGAGTTGGAGGTTGCTGTGAGCTGTGATGCCACGGCACTCTATCCAGGGTGACAGCTTGAGGCTCTGTCTCAAAAAAAAGATTGTCCTGGCCATTCCTCACTTTTTTTTTCCTTAAAAATTTTAGAATCAGTTTATCAAGCTCAAAAGAAAAAGGGGGGAAAAAACCTGTTGACATTTTTTTTGGAATTACATTTCATTTGTATGTAGATCAGTTTGGGGAGAACTGATATTTTTCCATTGTAGTGTTCACCCTGTGAACACAGTATACTTTTTCATTTATTTAAGTCAGTTTTAATATTGTACAACATAGTTTTCTGTGTAGAGGCCTTAGATACATTCCATTGCATTTATTCCAAGATGTTTGGTTTTTATATGGTATTCTAAGTGCTATCACTAAAAAAAGTTTTCTAACTGGCTTTTATATAGAAAATCTATTTTTTTATATTGACCCTTTAACAGTAACCTTGCTAAACTTTGTTGAACTACGAATTCTAATAATTTATGGTAATTTAATTATTAACTCTAATAATTATTGGTAGGTTCTTTTGTGTTATCTACAAATATGGTCAAATCTTATGTGAATGACAGTTTTGGTTTTTTACATTCTAATCCTTTTTCCCAGTATTTATTTTTCTTGCCTTATTCCATTGGTTTGGACCTTCAAGCCAATGAGCTTCCTTGTTTTGTTCTCTGTCTCAGAAGAAAAGCTTTAAATACGTTACCATTAAGTATGATGTTTGTTGTAGAGTTTTTATATGTCCCCTTTATCTGATTATAGAAGTTTCCCTCTATTTATAATTCAGGAATAGTTGTTGTCAGGAATGGATATTGAATTTTTTTTTAAGTATTTTTCTATTTGTGGGTTTTTTTTTCTTATGTTTATTTTTGTATTTTTTTTTGAGACAGAGTCTCACTGTGTCACCTTTGGTAGAGTGCCATGATGTCACAGCTCACAGCAACCTCCAACTCTTGGACTTCAGTGACTCTCTTGCCTTAGTCTCCCAAGTAGCTGGGAGTACAGGTGCCCGCCACAACACCTGGCTATTTCTCTGTTGCAGCTGTCATTGTTGTTTAGCAAGCCAGGGCCAGGTTCAAACTCACCAGCTTTGTTGCATGTGGCTGGCACTGTAACCACTGTGCTACGGTGCCAAGCCGCATTCTTATAATAAACTCGATTTTGTTGAGATATGATAGCCTAAAAGGCTATCAGGCACCATCTGTGATTTTTCTTTCTTGCAATGTCCTAATTAGGCCATGATTGTGGTAAAACAAGTTAAGAAATGTTCCCTCTTTTTCTGAAAGAGTTTGTGTAAAATAAGCATTATTTCTTTTTAAATGTTCAGAATATCACCCATTAAACTGTCTTTTCCTGTGATTTTCTTTGTGAGTGGTCAATTTTTTTTAACTGATGGAATTTTTCAGAATCACACAGAATAATACAGTGCCTTACTGTATAAAGTGTGGTTGATGGAACCAGCAGCATCAGCATCATGTGGAGCTTTTTAGAAACTCAGACTCTCAGCCCCACTTCAGATCTACTAAATAAGAATCTGCTTTTTAACAAGTTCCCCAGAAGATAGATATATATACACATTAGCATTTGAGAAACATTATTTAGTGTTTCCTTTGTTTTTTGTTTTTGTTTGTAATTTTTTTTGTTTTTTTTTAAGAGACAGTCTCGCTTTATCGCCCTCGGTAGAGTGCCGTGGCGTCACACAGCTCACAGCAACCTCCAACTCCTGGACTTAGGTGATCCTCTTTCCTCAGCCTCCCGAGTAGCTGAGACTACAGGCGCCCGCCACAACACCCAGCTATTTTTTTGTTTTGCAGTTAGGCTGAGGCCAGGTTTGAACCCGCCACCTTCGGTATATGGGGCCAGCGCCCTACTCGCTGAGCCACAGGCACCACCCTGTTTGTAATTTTTTTACTTTTGGTCTGTTCCTTCCATCAGTCACTGGGAGATATGGGTTAAAATCGCTCACTGTAATTATGGATTATTTCTCCCTTTAGTTCTGAGAATTTTACTTTGAACATTTTGAGACCATGTTGTTGGGTACAAATGTAAAATTCTGTCTTCCTAGTAAATTGAAACTCACATCATTATAGAGCTACTTTTCTATTGTTTGGTTTTTTTTTTCTTGATAGTCTATTTTGGTGACATTAACATTCTTGTATTAGTGTTTTCAAGGGCTATCTTTTTTATCTGGACTGATAATCTTTATCCTTTATGTAGAGATTTAATCCATTTGCAGTTAATATCGTAATTGGTATACAGTGTTTGGGTTTAATCTGTCATCTCACTATTTGTCCCACCTGTTGCATGTTCCTTTTTCTCTCCTTTCATGCTTTCTTTTGCATTGACTATCATCATTCCATTTTTTAGCCTCTATTTGCTTGTTTTTATATACTCTTACTGATCATTAGATAGTTAAAGGTTAAAACCTGAATCCTTGTCTTATTAAAGTCTAATATAAGTTAATACTTTTATTGCTTCCTGGACATTCAGTACCTTAGAACCTTAAATTCCATTTATCCAGTCTGGACTTAGGTGCTATTGTTTTTGAGTATTATTGTTCTGTCATTAAAATCCTACAAGATTATTTATAGCCAATACTCAGCTGAATTTATCAAGTTAATTATTCTTTCATTGTGTTTCATTCCCTCCTCTATCTCCATTCTTCTATCTAGAATAATTTGTCCTGTGCCTAAAAAATATCCTTTATTTCCTTTAGTGCCAATTTGCTGATGGATTTTCTCAGTTTTTGTTTGTCAGAAAAGTCTTTATTTTACTTTCACTTTTTATTTTATTTTATTTTATTTTATTTTATTTTATTTTATTTTATTTTATTTTTGAGACAGAGCCTCAAGCTGTCACCCTGGATAGAGTGCTATGGCATCACAGCTCACAGCAACCTCCAATTCCTCGGCTCAAGCGAGTCTCTTGCCTCTGCCTCCCAAATAGCTGGGACTACAGGCGCCCGCCACAACGCCCGGCCACTTTTAAGTTGCAGCCGTTATTATTGTTTGGCGGGCCTGGGCTGGGTTCGAACCCTCCAGCTCAGGTGTACATGGCTGGCGCCTTAGCCCGTTGAGCCACAGGCTCCGAGCCTACATTCACTTTTTAAAGATTTTTTCCTGAATATTGAAATCTAGATTAGCAGTCATTTTCTTTCAGCCCATTGAAATTACCATTCCCTTGTCTTTTGGCTTCCATCTATTTCTCTTTCTGCTATCCCTTTGTGTTTTCTTCCTCTATGCTTTTAAGATTTTTTTTCTTTGTTTACCATCAACTTTATAATACTTAATACTTTGCCTAAGTCTTAACAATATTTGTATTCTTGGCTCGGCGCCTGTGGCTCAAAGGGCTAAGGCACCAGCCACGTACACCTGAACTGGCGGGTTCAAATCCAGCCTGGGCCCGCCAAACAACAATGACGGCTGCAACCAAAAAATGGCCAGGTGTTGTGGCGGGCACCTGTAGTCCCAGCTACTTGGGAGGCGGAGACAGGAGACTCGCTTGAACCCAGGAATTGGAGGTTGCTGTGAGCTGTAATGCCACAGCGCTCTATCCAGGGTGATAGCTTGAGGCTCTGTCTTAAAAAAACAAACAAAAAAAAAAAAAACAATATTTGTATTCTTTCAGCTGTTGTAATACTTGAATCTATGATTTGAATTTTTTTCATCAGTTTGGGAATATTCTTCTTAGTTATCAGATATTGCTTCTGTCCCATTTTCTCTCCTCTTTATACTTCAATTACAGGTATGTTTCCTTTTTTTACTATTATATTCTAGGTCTCCTAAACTCCTCTGTGCTTTAAAGTATGTGTTTGGAAGGGAGGTGACTGCTTCATTCTGAATATGTTCCTATTCACTATTCTCTCTGCAGTCATTTCTGTTGGTACTCTGCTATTAAGTCTGCCAATGAGTTGTTACTTGTATATTTCATTTGCAGCATTTCCAAAATTTTCAACCTTGTCATTTTTCTTTGAATATACTGAACAGTTACTTTAAATGATGCTGAAAACCTCATCATCTGGATTCCTTAGGAGTTGATTTCTATACACTGATAGTTTAGATGTGTTCATATTGCTTTGTTTTATTGCTGTTTTATTACATACCAAACATTGAATATTAAGCATTAATGAGATAACTGGAGACTCAGGATGCTGTTGTTTTCCTCTAGAATGGATTTGTGTTTGTTTCTGACACAATGTGTAATTGTCCCGTGTCACCTTAATCTAATCACAGGTTAAGATGATTTGAAAGTAAGATTCAGTCCCGTAAGAGCCAGTCTTTTTCCTGTTTTTTCTATTTCAGTGCTAGAAATATGGTCTTTCTAAGTACTGATTGCAAGTGTGGGAAGGGTAGCCCAAACCCCTCCCCTCTTGTCATGCCCTAAAGTCTTAACTTTCATTAGAAAACTCTGCTCAAATCCTCAATCTCTAAATTGCCTCTTCTGAAATTAGTCAGTGCCCTGTCTGGAATTTCAGGATCTCAGCTGGTAGTTCTATTTATTCATTCATTTATTTATTTACAAGTGAACAGTTTATTAAGAATTAAACAAAGGTATGATGTGATACAGCACAAGCAAGACACTCAAGATAGGTATAATAGTATTACTCACACAAAAACTTAAATTTCACCTCAAAAAAAATCACAAGACAAAAGAGAAATCAATTTCACTGTTATAAAATAAGATATTTCATGTAAAGTATTAACTCTGCCCCCGCAAAGCCCAACCTCCCAACAAACAAAAAACTATCTGGGAATAATGCCATGCTAACATATTAACCACAGTATAATCATTCATAGGAAAACAGTAATTAAGCAATGAATTAAATTAAATAACTAAGTTCAAACTATCATAAACTCATAGACCACAATGATTTTACAAAACAAGCAATTCCAGAAATTTTATAAACGATAAAAAAAGAAGAAATAGGGTGGCGCCTGTGGTTCATTGAGTAGGGCACCAGCCCCATATACTGAAGGTGGCGGGGTCAAACCTGGCCTCAGAACTACTCAGCTGGTAGTTCTTTATGGCCTCATTAGCTTTCTGATGCTTTCAAACAAATGTAGTTTTTTTTCCCCCAAACTTTTTTTTGTTTTCAGAGAGAGCATTGGTTTGAATTCTCTTATTTACCATTTCTGGAAGCAGAACTCCCCATAATTTATTATTTGCTAGTTTTAATCTTTTAGTCTCCTACATTTTTTATGGCATTTAGCAGTTTACAAAATCTTTTGTATGCATTTGCCAATTTAATAAGGAGGTATTAATATTCCTATTATACAGATGAGAAAACTAATTTTCAAAGGAAGCAGATAACTCAAGCAAGTTCACATCAACCTCATAATTGAACTGATACTCAAATTTATTTATTTATTTATTTTTTATTTTTTTATTTTTTTTGAGACAGAGCCTCAAACTGTCACCCTGGATAGAGTGCTGTGGCATCACAGCTCACAGCAACCTCCAATTCCTGGGCTCAAGCGAGTCTCTTGCCTCCGCCTCCCAAGTAGCTGGGACTACAGGCGCCCGCCACAATGCCCGGCCATTTTTTGGTTGCATCTGTCATTGTTGCTTGGCGGGCCCGGGCTGGATCCGAACCCGCCAGCTCAGGTGTACGTGGCTGGTGCCTTAGCCCGCTGAGCCACAGACGCCAAGCCCCGTTGTGTACTTTTTATAGGCCACTTTTTTGATAGAAGTAAGACCAATGGCAGAGGTCAATATTTTTTTCTTTATTTAAACTGTGTGTTCTTAGTTTCTCTAAAAACCGCTTGAGACATTAAAGGATAGACTTAGAGTCTGTTCTACTTCACTTTTTCTTAATTTCTTTATCTTTTTTTTTTTTTTTTTGGAGACAGAGTCTTGTTTTTTTGGCCCTGAGTAGAATGTAGTGGCGTCATTTTAGTTCACTGCAACCTCACACTTCTGGGCTCAAACAATTCTTCTGCCTCAGCCTCCAGGGTAGCTGGGACCACAGGTGTATGCCAAGATGCTTGGCTAATTTTTTTATTTTAGGTAGAGATATGGGTCTTGCTCTTTCTCACGTTGGTCTTAAACTCCTGAGTTCAAGCATTCCACCCAACTGGGTCCCCTAGAGAGCTAGGATTATTGGCCTGAGCCATAGTGCCCTGTCTTTTTGTTTTTTCTTCTATACTTAATTGTACTTTCTAAGTTCCTTCACCCAAGCTTGCATTTCTTTTATGATAATTTAAAAAAATTATCTCAGGCCTGACAACTTAGAGGCACATTTTTGTAGATTCACTCATTTAGTTTGAATTTGGGACTTAGCTGAATGAGAGTTGTTTATTGAAACTGACACAGTTCAGTAATACAGTGATCCTTTGATTGAAAGTTCTAAGTAGCTCTTAAAATTAGTGTTCCTTTTATTGATGATGTTCTTAAGATCTCCCTTAACCAATTCCTGTACTTGAAACAAAAATTTTCTGGGGTCTTTGTTACTTGTATCTTTAATATGACCTCAAAGATAGCATGAATGTTTGTTTGAGACAACAGGCCACTCATCATCTATCAGTTAAATGTTTGTTTCACTGGTTTTGTTACAATATTGCTTGTAACTAATATATATGTATGTCATTATTCAAATGCCCCATGCATGAATCATTCTTTAGATTAGTAAAATAGGGCATAACTCAACATATTTAAAATTTCTCTCTTTTTTTATTGTTTGGGATTCATTGAGGGCACTAAGAATTAGGTTACACTGATTGCCTTTGTTATATAAAGTCCCTCTTATAAATGTGTCCTGCTCCCGAGAGGTGTGCCATACACTGTGACCTCCCTTCTCCCTGCTCTCTTAAAATTTTTCTTGAAGGGAATTTATTGGTTCAAAGTGGTTGGTTATGAGTCACATCATGAATAACAATGACCAAACATTCAGAAGTACTTTCGTAATACACTAATTGGTTGCCAGGTTGTGACATCTTATATGACCACAACTAACTTCAAAAGGATTTCTTTTAGCAACATACCCAAAAGAGACATGTTTATATAAAATGCTTTCCCCGCTTCCTTTTCAACTCTTGTTATATTTCTTGGTCTTGATTTAGATTACATTGAAATTTATTGATTGTTAGAAAGGGAGCAGAAGGGTTATACTGCTTTTTGCTACTGTTTAGCCATCAGGCCTGACATGCCTTATCTCTAGTCTGTACCACATTCAAATACCCCTTTTACAACCTTCTATTATTCTTGTTCTCTATCTAAAACCGTTCACTGCCATCCTATGACCTGTTTTATTTCTAATATTCTACTTGTTTGGGGAGGCAGAGAAATGGGTCATTCTGTATATTTAGGCAGATATTCCTCACCTAGAAGATGAGGTTCCTACAGATGATGCTATAATCTTTCCACTAAACTGAAGTTACTGTGAGCTATGAGGCCACGACACTCTACCAAGGGCAACAAAGCGAGACTCTGCCTCAAAAAAAAAAAAAAAAAAAAAAAAAAAAAGAGTGAGCCCAGTTAGCAATTGCTGTGTCACAGCTTGATTAGATAGAGGATAGGATTATCATTCCAGCATTTTATGCCAGAGGGCACCAACTTGAAGAGGACCTGATGCTTCCTGATCATCAGACCTAACCAATTTGTACAGCTCCAGATAAAAACGAAATCTGACTAGCACCAGATACTATGTCAAATTCTTCAAAAATTTCTTATATTCCAGATGACGATAGCCATCATACTGATTACCCTGGCCTATCAGATACATCTCTTAGAGAACTTGGTGGCTTCACCATTTAAACTAGTGCAAGCATCTTTTCAAGACACATAGTAGGTGAATCCTTGTTTCTTTTTTTTTCTGAGAGTCTCACTGTATTACCCTCAGTAGAGTGTGGTGGCGTCACAGCTCACAGCAACCTCAAACTCTTGGGCTTAAGTGATTCCCCTGCCTCAGCCTCCCAAGTAGCTGGGACCACAGGCGCCTGCCACAATACCCAGCTACTTTTTTGTTGTAGTTGTCATTGTTGTCTAGCTGGCCCGGGCTGGATTCGAACTGTCACCCTCAGTGTATGTGGCTGGCACTGTAACCACTTGTGCTACGGGTGCTGAGCCTGAGTCCTTGTTTCTAATGGTGTCTTTTTTGTTTGTTTCTTTTGTTTTTTGAGACAGAATCTCACTTTGTCTCCCTGTGTAGAGTACCATGACATCATAGTTCACAGCAACCTCAAACTACTGGGCTCAAGTGATCCTCTTGCTTCAGTCTCCTGAGTAGCTGGGACTTCAGGTGCCTGCCACAATGCTGGGCTATTTTTTAGAGATGGGGGTCTCACTCCTGCTCAGGCTGGTCTTGAACTCATGAGCTCAAGCAATACAGCTGCCTTGGCCTCCTGGAGTGCTAGGATTACAGGCATGAACCACTGTCCCCAGCCTCTAATAGTGTTTTAATGAAAGAGATCCAGAATCTCTCATCATAAATTTTGAAGAGGCAGAAGCTAGAGAATCCTGTCCTCTATATCCTTTTATAGTACTGTGTTTCTATTCCAAGATAGGCCTAGCAGATATTAGCATAGCCTACTAGGACTTCTGATAGTCTTCATAAACAATGCTTTGCACTGAATATTGGAAGACAGATGCCAAGGATAGTCCTGGGAGACCAAGAAGTTGTTGAGTTCACTCCTGATGCCCAAGTTCCTCTGGAACAATGCCAACTTAAGTTTAATTGCAAATTTAACCCACTTCTCAAAGCCATAATATGATACGTATGCTATTCACTTAAATTCAAGATAAGTGGGCTATTTAGTTCCTACTTCAGCTAGCCTTCAGTTTCATCCTTTATACTGCTATGTAATGAAAGGGTGCCAGCTTCATAACCTTCCCAATTATTTTTGCCATACTGTAAAATCATACCTTAAATAGGTATTATGGATGTGGGGGGTTGTTCAATGCCTTGTAGGTTAAAATTTTGTCTCATTTCAAGTCACCTGTGATTTAAAGCTATAGAATGCTTTGGCTTCCTTGTTATGAATTCTCGAAGGCCACTTTGCATGGTATTGTGAAGAGCCGCTCAGAGATTTTTTTTCATGTCTCCCAACTAGTTATCTTTTTCTGCATCACTTCTAGGAAATCAGTGAACTGAGATTAAAACCTAGGTATGGCTGGCACCCATGCTCAGTGGGAAAGGCAATACACTGAGGCTGGTGGGTTCAAATCTGGCCTGGGCTTGTTAAACAACAATGACAACTGCAACAGAAAAATATCCAGGTGTTGTGGTGGGTGCCTGTAGTCCCAGCTATGTGGGAGGCTGAGGCAAGAGAATCACATATGCCCAAGAATTTGAGGTTGCTGTGAGCTGTGATGTTACAGCACTCTACTCAGGGCGACGTAGTGAGATGCTGTCTCAAAAAAAAAAAAAAAAAAAAAAAAAAAAAAACTAGGTCTGTTTAATTCTAAGGTCCGTGTCCACTGTAGCACCCATGATGGCAAAAATCTCATGGGATATAATTTGCCATTCACAAACACATGCCTTATATAGCTACATTTTGCTTTATTGAGAATTAATTCATTTATTGAACAGGTAATATGCATACTTGGCATGAAAGTTTTAAAATATTAAAGGAAATATAGTAAAAGGTTTCCTTTCCTTTCCTGTTCTCTGGTCACCCGGGTTTTCTTCTCAGGGGCAGTCACTGTTAACAGTTTCTTAGGGATCGTTTGAGAGATTTTTTTTTTTTTTTGAGACAGAACATCAAGCTATCACCCTGGATAGATTGCCGTAGCATCACGGCTCACAGCAACCTCCAATTCCTGGGCTCAAGCGAGTCTCTTGCCTCCGCCTCCCAAGTAGCTGGGATTACAGGCGCCTGCCACAACGCCCGGCCATTTTTTCGTTGCAGCCGTCATTGTTGTTTGGCGGGCCGGGCTGGATTTGAACCCGCCAGGTCAGGTGTATGTGGCTGGCACCTTAGCCTGTTGAGCCACAGGCGCCGAGCCCGTTTGAGAGATTTTTATAGTTATCCAAGTACATGTGTGTATATCAGAGATGTTTTGATTATTCTTTCCATTCTTTGGTTTTAGAGTACCACTACTACAATAAATGGTCCACAGCTAACTTATATTTGATATTTGAATGCTTTTTGATCTCTTAGACTTTTGGACTCTTTGTTTCAAGAATTTATTAAAGCCACAGGGAATAGATTGTTTATTTTCTGGGTTACTTTCCATGGCAAAGATCTGCTTCCTGAAATCCTGATCTGGAATACAATAGGAATGTTTCCTTTGTCCTCATTCACCCTCTTAGAATGACTTTCACATTTTTGTTACTGGATTAGGAATTTATGGCAGTTCGTGTCCACAGAATTTGTTAGTTTTCTTACTAATTTTGAATTCTTGGTGGTCACTTTGCATGGAGTTATAAGAATTTTTTTACCTCTTCTCAAAATACTAAATCAGTCCTTCTTTTACTTTAAACTTTTTTAAAAATAGAAACACATAGCATGTTCACTATAAAAAATCTTCAAATGCTTCAGGAATGTGTAATATAGAAAGTGAAAGTACTCTGTAATTTCCTATCTCTGCTTCACTGTAAGATAACTAACCTTTGCAGTTGGTACTCTCCCAAAATTTTAATTTTTCTTTTTAAAAAATAGGTTAAAATTTTGGCTCGGTGCCTGTGGCTCAACGGGCTAAGGCGCCAGCCACGTACACCTGAGGTCGCCGGTTCGAATCCAGCCTGGACCTGCCAAATAACAATGCTGGCTGCAACCAAAAAATGGCCGGGCATTGTGGCGGGTGCCTGTAGTCCCAGCTACTTGGGAGGCAGAGGCAGGAGACTCGCTTGAGCCCAGGAATTGGAGGTTGCTGTGAGCTGTGATGTCACGGTACTCTATCCAGGGT
>CAUYRH010009815.1:0-13807 GCA_963574655.1 Perodicticus potto | reverse complement strand
CTACAGGCGCCCGCCACAACGCCCGGCCATTTTTTGGTTGCAGCCGTCATTGTTGTTTGGCGGGTCCGGGCTGGATTCGAACCTGCCAGCTCAGGTGTACGTGGCTGGCGCCTTAGCCCGTTGAGCCACAGGCGCCGAGCCTAGGCATTACCTCTTAACTCATGGGGCCCTGGAAGATGAGGACATACTCTCTTGTTGCCACCTTCATTATAAATAGTGTCTTTCTCATTCCCTCATTCTGCAGTAAGTTCTCTTCTTACTTGATAAGTATTTCGTCTCCATATAAGTTATAATTTTGTGAATTATAGTTACTTTCATATCTTATTGATACTATACTTTTTTTCTTTGCTAAATTTTTCACACATTAAGCCCTGAAATCTTGCCAGTTGTCTAGTCTATTTTGAAGATGTTTAGGTGATAACCTATCAGTTTCCTATTTTTGGAGACATCTCTCTTTGAGTTGGCGAAGTGCTTCAGTCTGGACTGATTGTTTTTATGCTTTTCACAGTTGTCATTCTGCAATCTTCCTCCACTTACATTCTGAGGATTCCCTTTGTTTTTCTTATATATTGGGTATAAGGGGAATGGGATTAAACACAAAACCTCTATTTTTATTATTTTTTTTGATACAGAGTCTAACTGTATTGCCCTCGGTAGAGTGCTGTGGTGTCACAGCTCACAGCAACCCCAAACTCTTGGGCTTAAGTGAGTCTCCCAAGTAGCTGGGATTACAGGCACCCGCCACCATGCCCAGCTTTTTTTGTTGTTGTTGCTGCAGTTGTCATTGTTTTGCTGGCCCAGGCTGGGTTCCAACCCGCCAGCCTTGGTGTATGTGGCCGGCGCCTTACCCACTGAACTAAGGGCGCTGTTAGGTTGTTTTTTTTTTTGTTTGTTTGTTTTGTTTTCTTTTGCCCGTACTTCTGGAGGCTCGTGGTACCACCAGTTCCAGAGCACTACCTGGGGATTCTGTGGTAGAGATTGATTTCCAGCCTTTTCTGTTGGTGTTTTAGGATTCAGCTTTCTCAGGACTGTCACTTGTCTATCCTATTTCCTAGTAGATAAGTTTTGTTCTTGTCTCTTTTTCCTTTCTACCCTTTATGTTTGCTTTTAATAATAAATAAAATAAATGTCTTTATTGTCATATTAGTGGGGTTTTAAGTGACAGAAAGTAGATGTGTGTTAATGTGCCATCTTTTCCAGGGAGTCTTTTTTTTTTTAAATCTTAAATAGCATTTTAGATACTTTTTTCAAATGAGCTTTACAATTTGTTCAGAAAATACCTGTAAATCCTTAAATTGCATTCTTTAGAAAACTTAGGCTTTTTCTCCATCATAGTGTACTTTTTACTCCCCTCCCCCCCTTTCTTGACTTTTGACAGAGTAAAAGGTTACCATTGTGAAGATCTACATTTGGTCAGAGCTGATTTAGGAATTATATTACTAATGGCAGTAGACTAGGCAGTCTCAGTAATATGTTCTAATCAGCTCATATATGTTATTACAAGATTGTCCTTGATTATATAGACTTTATCTAAAATTCCCATACAATTTAGTAATAAATGCCAAACATTCTCTAAAATCTCACTGGTAAAAGATATGAAAGAATCTGTGGCTAAGACTGAGGACATCATTAGAAGATGTCTTACACATTAAAAAATGTCATGTTTTATTTTGGTATTTCCTTTTCTTAGGCTTGGTCTGGCACTGGATTATGGACTACCTTGTATCTTTACTAAGTTAAAATATGCAATTTTAGTTTTCTGTTATAGCTAGTCTATCATTTTCAGTGGTTAGCCCAATGATATCAGTACTTAACTGGGTCAGTTTTCTTTGTAAGAGAAATTCCTGAGAAGTTGCTTCTGTTTAGTTATTTCTTCTTATTTTAGATGTGTTTTGTTTTTGGTTTTGTTTTTGCAGTTTTTGGCTGGGGCTGGGTTTGAACCCACCACCTCCAGGTGTATGGGGCTAGTGCCCCACTCCTTTGAGCCACAGGCATCACCCATATTTCTTCTTATTTTAAAAAACATTATTTTATTAGAAAATTAATTAAACATGCCAATGGCACGTAGAATAGCAGAATGCACTATAGTTTGTTTATAGGTTATTGAGAGGAAGTTAAAGAATAACTTATTTTTTCCAGTGGTTTGTCTTTACATTACGAAGAAATAACCAAAGGACCAAATTGTATAATTCGAGGTGTTACGGCCAGGGGTCCTGTAAACTCTTGTCAAGGCAAGGTGAGCATTGCATATAAATTTTATAATACCTGCTACGTATTTATTTCTTATGTGGTAAATATGAAATTGGAAATTTACAAAGGAATGAACTACTTTTGTAAAGAAGACGGGAGTAATTTGTTTTTTAGGAATTGATCAGCATCTTGTCACCTGACTTACCCATTATATATGTAAGAAAGATTGTCATGTTCACTACTGTTTTTGGTTAAATAAACATTTATGAAATAAATATTTTTGGGGAGTCTTCATCATCCTTATTCCATCTTTTTGACATTCAAAGCCATTTTATTTTATTTATTTTTTTTTTTTGAGACAGAGCCTCAAGCTCTCACCCTGGATAGAGTGCTGTGGCATCACAGCTCACAGCAACCTCCAATTCCTAGGCTCAAGTGAGTCTCCTGCCTCTGCCTCCCAAGTAGCTGGGACTACAGGCGCCCACCACAACGCCCAGCCATTTTTTGGTTGTAGCCAACATTGTTGTTTGGCAGGCCCGGGCTGGATTGGAACCCACCAGCTCGGGTGTACGTGACTGGCGCCTTAGCCCGTTGAGCCACAGGCGCCGAGCCTCAAAGCCATTTTATTAACAAGTATCCAATGCTACACTGTTTTCTCTTTTTACTCTCTCTTACTTTTTCCATTAATTTTTTGAATATTTTTGTTAAAACAAAAATGACAGAAACTTGAAAAACTTTAGTTCACATATTTTTTAAACATACTGCTTTGGTATTTAGATAAAAGGAAATATTTGATGAGGGATACAGTTAGGGAAGGTAAAGATATAAACTCCAATATGATGATTTTTCAATTATGTCCATTAAGAAGCTTTAGATAATAACTTAATAAATGACTCTTTTTTACTGTATCATTTCTTGAAATATACGTTTTAAAATTTTCCCTTTAAATATGCTGTTTAAAGTAGACCATGTGAATTTATTCAAGTACTGCTTTGTATAATTAAATCAAAGATCAAGTTTTATGCATCTTTCTGAATTAAGATTTTTCTGGAAGAATTTGAAATTCATGGGAAATCTGTCTTTAGAAATATAAACTTACTAAGAAGTTTTTCAAGATCTTGAAAACTTTATTTTGAAGTAACTTCAGATTTACAGAGGAGTTCGAAGATAGCAGAGAGGTTACATATAGAAAGTCTTCAAGTCTTTTAAAGTCTTATAGAACCTCATGCATACATTTATCTAAATTAAGAAGTTGACAATAGCACAGTACTATTTTTTTTTTTTTTTGAGACAGAGCCTTAAGCTGTCACCCTGGAGAGAGTGCCGTGGCATCGCAGCTCACAGCAACCTCCAGTTCCTGGGCTCAAGCGAGTCTCCTGCCTCCGCCTCCCAAGTAGCTGGGACTACAGGCGCCCGCCACAATGCCTGGCCATTTTTTGGTTGCAGCCGTCATTGTTGTTTGGCGGGCCCGGGTTGGATTCGAACCCGCCAGCTCAGGTGTAGGTGGCTGGCGCCTTAGCCCGTTGAGCCACAGGCGCTGAGCCCTTTTAAGTTCAGCTTTTGCTGCTCTGAGATTGCTGCTTTTTTTTTCTCGAAGCATTTGGCTAGTCAGAAAGCCCATTTTGCAGGAACTGGTAGCCCTCTCTCCTGCCTCTCTTTGTGGTTTTGTTGCTGATCTTGCTCAATTTTGTGCCAAAGTTAAAAGCAAATGTGGAAGTGAGAATTAGTGGCATTTAGTACATTGGCCTGGCCCCCTGTTCTGTGCCAAGGAGGAAGGAACTTCATCTCACTTTCTTGCTCATTCCTTCTCCCCACAGTACTCTCTTTCTCAGTGAAATGTGCAGTGTGGAGTGAGCTCTCTGAAGGAGGGCATAAGAATTGGTGAGCTGGTCAGGATGGCCACAGATTATAGGATCCACTCAGCAGTCACCTGGCGAACTCCATGCTGGTGTGTGGAGGCCCCACGGCCTGGGAAAGGCAGTGGCTCCAGGCAGCCCAGACAGATGTTAGGCAAAGGAAGAACATACCCAAGTACAGTGCCTAAAAACCAGAAGCTGGAAATTCCACCCTCTTGCGGCTCCTACCTCAGCTGGAGACTTAGCTCATCTTTTTGTCCAAAGCCCCACCACTTCCAGGAAATGCAGCCCATGTTCTTGTCTCAATGAACAGTCCTAGGCTGACCCTGGAAGCTGAGTTACTCTTTGCATGGACAAAAGCTTGTGTCTGTCCTCTTATCTCCACTACACTAGACAGCCAGGCTCTCCAGTGAGAGTCTCTGCAGTCTAGGAAAGTGGTATATTTTAAACTTTGGGATGAATCCCATGACTAAGAAACATTGTGGAAGTGTGGAAAGAGTTTAGACTACAGTTACATGCGTGGTCTTTGTCAATAATAATGCTACCAACGTGTTTATTATTTACTATGTGCCAAGCACTGTGTTAAATGCTTTACAAAGATTATCTCTGACCTTTAAAACAATCTTGTGAGGTAGATAACTATCAGTTTCATTTAACATGTCAAGAAACTGAAGCTTAGCAGGTTAAAATAACTTGCTCATAATCCCAGCAGGAGGGTGACAAGCTGGGGTCCTCACCTAGTCTCATGCCTTCCCCGTCCTCACCCTTCACCACTGCAGTAGTCAGCCTGTCGCCCAATCTTTAAGATCAGCCATTGTCTACCCCAGGAAGGAAGGACTTGGATATGATTTGCAAAGAGTCTGGCACACAGCCAGAACCTGATAAATGGTCTGTTATCATTCATATGGAACAGTGGTTCTCAGCCTGTGGGTCAAGACCCCTTTGTGGGGTCAAACAACCCTTTCACAGGAGTCCCCTAATATCAGATATTTACATTACAATTCATAACAGTAGCAAAATTAGAGTTAGGAAATAGCAACGAGAATAATTTTATGGTTGGGGGTCACCACAACTTGAGGAACTGTATTAAAGTCGCGGCATTAATGACTTAATGAGAATGACGGTTGAGAATCACTGATAGAGAAGCTCAGTTTTTTTTTTTCTTATATATCCAGAAAACCACTAAATACTCAAAAAGTAAGTTCTTGAGGTGATGCTGTCCAGGCTAGTCTTGAACTCCTGGGTTCAAGCCTTCCTCCCATCTCAACCTCCTAGGTAGCTAGGACTGTAGATACATACCACTGCACTTGGCAATGTCATTTTTATTTTGTGCCTTTAGAATGAAATGATCTTAGATAGTCACTTACAACTTTGACAATATCTTAGCACCATCTGATGAAACCTACCAGTTTTTCGCAGCCTGGAGTCTCCACAAAAGTCTTCGACTGGCTTCCCTCATTTCACTAATTTTCTGCTCTTGAAGCCAGGCTCCCACCTGCATTCCTACAGCCCCCACATGCTAGGTGATTCAGTGACCAGGAAGACACAATTCCAGTCTCACAGGCACTTAGAGCCTGGCGGGCAGGTGGAAGCAGGAGGGAGGGAAAGGCGGGGAGTAGCAAATATTTTTAAAAGTTTGTCAGTGCAGTGTGATCAAGACTGAAGCCTCTTTATCAAGAGGCAGATGGCAATGTGCTGCCATCCCCAAGTATGGTGGCCTCTGACTCCTCTCTGGGATCACTGGTTGGGATGCAGGATGGAGTCAACTCCACTGGTTCCTCTGCATACCATGTGCAGGGTCCTGGGCCCAGAGAAGCCACCCTCAGGGACAGGAGCTTAGAACCTGAAGGAAGGCATCCTATTTCAAATCAGTCCCCACAGAGCCATTCCCTGTCTGCAGTCTGATTTCTGTGAGTCCTTGCCCAGACCCTTTTAGAAGCTTGTAAGGGTTGGCTGGTGTTTCAGATTCCCTGAGAAGCAGCAGTTAGGAAGCATGGGTTTCTAGAAAACCTACATGGTTTTCTTAAAGTGCTCAATGACTTCTTCATAATCGTGTTCATCTTCATCTGCAAAAGAGTCAATGAAGGGCTGGGTGCGGTGGCTCACACTGGTAATCCTACCACTTTGTGAAGCTGAGGCAGGAGGATAACTTGAGGCCAGGAATCTGAGACCAGCCTGGTCAATACAGTGAGACGTGGTCTCTACAAAAACAAACAAAAAAAGAGTCAATGAGGATCTTTGGCTTAGGCAAGTTCCTTCCTCAACTTAGGGTAATTTCCTCACCTATATAGGGAAGGAGATGCTGTAAGGTCTTTGCTAGCCCAGAAACCACTATTTGTTCTGTTTCAACACTTTGTAACCATTTCATTGTCCTGTATGCTGCAGGAAGGTAGTGTGTTGGGGACTGAAGTTATTTTTCTTACCAGGGCTCTAGAGCCCATGGGAGAGAGACAATTGGGATCTTTCCACCTGAGCCCAGCCCATACAGGCCTGTCCACACAGACCACACAGGGTTCTTCTGATGGGCAGGGCAATCAGAGGCGCAAGAAACAGAAAAGGAGAGAGAGGGGAGGGGAGAAGCAAGGCCAAGGGTGAGTGGGGGCCAGCAGGGACTCACCTGCAGTCTGTGTTTTGGGCCTACGACCACCCTTACAGGCAGGAATCTTGCTGTACGTACTGAAGGTGTCCTTGGTGAACTTTGGTGAGGTCTTTGCCTCGGGTTTGGGCAGCAGAGGAGGTTCCTGTACTTCCAGGATTTGAGAAGGCTTTGGAAAAAAAGAACAGAAATCAGCAGGGTCCCCAGAACTGGGCACATACTGTCCATGAAATGTAATTCACTTAAAATGTCACTTCCTCTGCTTCCCTCTCGACTTCCTTTTCAGGGCAGGACCTCTAAGGACCCACGTAATTTTGCTATAAGCACATGAAATATTCCTTTTTTTGGAAATTTTATTTTTATTTTTTTGTTTTTATTAATCATAACTATGTACATTGATCCATTTATGGGTTTTTTGTATGTGAGACAGAGTGTCACTATGTCACCCTCGGTAGAGTGCCGTAGCGTCACGGTTCACAGCAACCTGAAACTCTTGGGCTTAAGCGATTCTCTTGCCTCAGCCTCCCATGTAGCTGGGACTATAGACGCCCGCCAAAATGCCCGGCTATTCTTTTGTTGCAGTTGTTTACTTGGCCCGGACCGGGTTCGAACCAGCCACTCTCAGTGTATGTGGCTGGTGCTGTAACCACTGTGCTACAAGCGCTGTGTGGTCAGACCCAGCTTCAAATCCCAGCCCTGCCATCTGCTGGCCATGTGATCACTGGGAAACTACTTTGCCTCTCTGTGCCTCTTGTTTTCTTAGTATCGGTGTCTACCTCAGAGGTGTCGTGCGAGCCAGACGGGACAGTACAGTTCGAGGTCTGCCACAGAGTGAGCTCCCACTAGGGAGCAGCTAGCAGAAGAGCGCTGGGGGTGACATTAGCTCAGGGTTGCTGCAGAGAAAACATGCTCAGAGGGGGAGCTGCTTGCCCAGACTACAGAGTGAGTGAAGTGGGATGAAGCCTACCCTTTCATGGGGACTGCATGCCCGCTTCTTCTCCCTCTGTGATTCTCTTTGGCTCTGTTCAGCAGACGATCACTGGCCTTGGAGCAAGAGAGGCCCCTGCCCCCACAGAACTCTCTAGCCAGAGAAAGCCCCTTGAATAGGACTAATTGCAAGTAACGGTGTGCAGCAGAAGTACAGAAGAGGAAACAGGACTGTCCTTGCTGAAGGGGGAATCTAGGCTTCCCCTTGCCTGTGATCGTAAAGGAGGAAGGACACTGCAGACAGAGGCCCAGCTGGCGGGCTGTGTGAGTGCCAAAGCAGGAGTCGCCTTCTCTGGCTGGTGCGGGGACTGCAGAATGTGGTGGAAGAAAACAGCCTGGAAGGCTGGACTGGACTCAGCTTATAAAGGAATCTGGATGCCTGTTGGGGTGGGGGTTGCATTATCCTCTGGCAATGGGGAGCCATAGAAGGTTCCAGAAGATGGAGCCATCAGTAACCAGTGAATGATTTAGGCGGCCATTCTGGCATTTCTAAGAGGCTGCTGAAACAGTTTAGGTAAAAAATGATGTGACTTAAACTCAGCAATGGCAGCAGGGGTAGCAAAAAGACGAAGAACACCGTGAACTTAGAGTGTTTATGCTCAAGTTCCCACCTCCCACTTAACAGCTGGGACCATGGGCAAGTCTCAGGGTCTCTGAGTCCTCAGAACCCTCATTTTCTCACCCATAAAAAATGGATAATCACACCAATCTCCGGATTGTGAACATCAAGGAAGATTAATGAGTGAAAAGTATGGCTAGTTGCAAATTGCAAGTTACACTTGTTTGTAAGAGAAACATGACAAAGAGGCAATGACCCCCACAGGTGACCCCCTCCCTGCCCATTTATGTTACATGGTACCTTGGTGCCTCCGTCCTCGCTGCTCTGTCTCCTCCGCCCACTGAGGTCCTGACTTTTGGGGGGCCTGGGTGGGGGCCGCTGGATCTCACAGACTGGTAACTTTCGAAGGTGATAGTAGAAGGCATCTGTCAGCTCCTCCACTGTGGCTACCGGGAGGGACCCAGCTGGCCAGTCTCTCTGCCCCTCGACTTCCACAATAGTCAGGTCCAGCCACCGGGGAGGGATCTCAAAGCACAGGGCAGCCTCAGAGTCCAGGCTCACCAGCAGGAAGGGTTCTGTGATCTTCTCCTCCAGCTGCAGGCCCAAGAAGGAGGCCAGAGGGTCAGCGGGGTGGCTGGGATCCTTAGCCACCACCTTGACCTCACAAGGCAGTGAGAACTGGGCAGTCAGATCCACCAGGCTGTAGCGCCGGCTGTCATTCATCTCCTCCACGAAGCTGCCAGAGAAGTACAAGGGCAGCAGAATCTGCCCTTGGCACTCAGCCTCCTCACACTCTTCCTCCCCAGGCTGGTCACTAAGCCTCTGACATACCAAGACGTCTGTGTCGCAGCCTTGGGTCCCACTGACCTGGCCAGACCCCAACACCTCCAGCCGATCACCCACGGCCAGAGATGTGAACTCGGGATTCTCCTCCCTCTCGCCTTCACAGTCCTTTGTGGCCACCACCCGCAGTGGCCGGCCTGGTTGGAAAGCACCCAGGAGGTCATAGACGGTAGGGAACTCCCTCGGCCGCCGTCGAAGCTTGCCCTGGTAGGCCCCGGAGACCATGAAGTGTCTGGGTAGCTTCCGGCCCTTGCTTGAGGCTAGGACCCGCCAGGGTGGTGAGGCCAGGCCATGGATACAAAGCTGCTGGCCTTTCCGCAAACACCTCGCCCATGGGCCGAGGAAGATGGGGGGCCCCTCTGGAACTTCCAGGATCTCCACAGCCAGGGGGAAGGGGCCCTCCCGGGCCAGGACCTCACTCAGCAGCAGCGGCTTGATGAAGTGGATGTGCTGGGAGGAGGCAGTGACATCCTCCACATCGACCTCCAGGGTGGAGGGGATCTTAACAATGGTCCTGCGCACTGTGGGGAGGGAGCAGCTCAGGGGGGTGACTCTCACCTCCCCAGTACCCACCCCCAAGCAAACAGCCTTAATCTGGGCTTGCTGACCCCTTTCCTGTTTTCACCTTTTCTTTCCTACCAGCATTTTTCTATTGTACCAGATGTTCATCCACTCTTTTCCTTTAACCTTTAAATTTTTTTTTTAAACATTTATAAAATAGAATAGTACAATGCACTCCCACATGCCTGTCACCCAGCTTCAACATCTAACTCATGGCCCATCTATTTCAGCTACACCTCCAGCCACTTCCTCTCCACTGGAGTATTCTAAATTAGAATAATCACATCGTGCCATGAGTGGCTATGTCAGCATGGACTGCTAAAAGAGGGGATAATTTAAAAGTTGTTCATGCTGTAATCCTAGCACTCTGGGAGGCCAAGGTGGATGGATTTCTTGAGCTCAAGAGTTCAAGACCAGCCTGAGCAAGATCGAGACCCCATCTCTACTAAAACTAGGAAAACTACCCAGGCTTTGTGGTGGGCACCTATAGTCCCAGCTACTCAGAAGGCCAGAGGATCTCTTGAGCCCAAGAGTTTGAAGTTGCTATGAGCTGGGCGGCACCTGTGGCCTAGTGGGTAGGGCGTCGGCCTCATATACTGAGGGTGGCGGGTTCAAACTTGGCCCAGCCAAACTGCAAGAAAAAAAATAGCCAGGCGTTGTGGCAGGTGCCTGTGGTCTCAGCTACTCAGGAGGCTAAGGCAAGAGAATCTCCTAAGCCCAGGAGTTGGAGGTTGCTGTGAGCTGTGACACCACAGCACTCTACTGAGGGCAATAAAGTGAGACTCAGTCTCTATAAAAAAAAAAATAGAAAAGAAGTTGCTGTGAGCTATGATGCCACAGCACTCTACCCAGGGTGACAGTAAGACTGTCTCAAAAAAATTTTTTTTTAGAGACAGAGTCTCACTTTGTTGCCCTCAGTACAGTGCTGTGGCATCACAGCTCACAGCAACCTCCAGCTCTTGGGCTTAAGCGATTCTCTTGCCTCAGCCTCCCTAGTAGCTGAGACTACAGGCGCCTGCCACAACGCCTGGCTATTTTTTTGTTGCAGTTCAGCTGGGGCCAGGTTTGAACCCACCACCCTCGGTATATGGGGCCAGCACCCTACTCACTGAGCCACAGGTGCCGCCTTCAAAATTTTTTTTTTTTATTTAAAGAATAACCACAATGCTCTTACTGCATTCTAAACAATAATTATTTGATAATTCCTTACTATTGAATATCCAATCTGCTCAATCGCTTTTTACATTTTAATTTAATTTTGAATATAATTTTACTGGGTGCCTTTCCAAATCTTTTTCTGTGTTTAAAGAGAGAAATAAAACCTAATTGAGAAAAACACGGACAAGGCTCGGCGCCTGTGGCTCACCAGGCTAAGGCGCCAGCCACGTACACCTGAGCTGGCGGGTTCGAATCCAGCCCGGGCCCGCCAAAGCAACAATGACGGCTGCAACCAAAAAATGGCCAGGCGTTGTGACGGGCGCCTGTAGTCCCAGCTACTTGGGAGGCGGAGGCAAGAGACTCGCTTGAGCCCAGGAATTGGAGGCTGCTGTGAGCTGTGATGCCACGGCACTCTGTCCAGGATGACAGCTTGAGGCTCTGTCTCAAAAAAAAAAAAAGAGAAAAACACGGACCTGGACAACTTATTTCCTCTCTGGGCATTGATTAGTAGTATCCCGATGGATCAACTTGGGAGGTGACTCTGAACTGGCCCAGCCACTGTGTGGTTTGATCCACATCACACGGAAGGCAGGGCAGGGAATAGTCTCCCCATTTGCTAGATGAGAACACTGAGGCTTTTAGGGGTGGTGACTTCCTTCAGGTCCCATTATTGGGAATTTTGCTCTGTGCCACCTAAGCTGATAATTGGTTGAAGCTGGGAGCTGGACACATGGGGGTTCTGTACACTGTCCTGTTTTCATCTTCCAAATGGCGTATGGATACCAGTGCTGCCTCATTGTCCCAGGCAGCCTTCCCAAAGCCCCACCCACTTTTTTTTTTTTTTTTGAGAAGAGCCTCAAGCTATCGCCCTGGGTAGAGTGCCGTGCCATCACAGCTAACAGCAACCTCAAACTCCTGGGCTCAGGCGATTCTCCTGCCTCCGCCTCCCAAGTAGCTGGGAACACAGGCACCGCCACAATGCCCAGCTATTTTTTGGCTGCAGCCATCATTGTTGTTTGGTGGGCCCAGGCTGGATTTGAACCCGCCAGCTCAGGTGTATGTGACTGGCGCCTTAGCCACTTGAGCCACAGGTGCTGAGCCACCACCTTTTTTTTTTTTTTCTAAAATACAGAATCTCACTTTGTCTCCCTCAATAGAGTGCTGTGGCATCACACAGCTCACAGCAATCTCCAACTCCTGGGCTCAAGTGATTCTCTTGCCTCAGCCTCCCAAGTAGCTGGGACTATAGGTGGCTGCCACAATGCCCAGCTATTTTTAGAGATGGGTCTCGGCTCTTGCTCAGGCTGGTCTCGAACCTGTGAGCTCAGGGAATCCACCCGCCTCGACCTCTCAGAGTGCTGGGATTATAAGTGAGAGCCATCACACCCAGCATCCCCCACCATTAAACCCACAGGCACCCCCAGATGTAGTCTCTCACTACTATTTCCCACTGAAATGGTGCAGAGTTCCCTGGGAAAGAGCTAACTTCAGTTTCTGGGGAGGAAACGTTCCAGATAAGCCTGGAACGTATTATATTAGCAAGCAAGAAAATCTGCTCAAGACCCCACAGGTAGGTCAAAGGATTCAGGAAGGAACGAACTTGAAAAGGCTCCCATTGGCTAAAGCTGAGATAATCTGAGCAGCAATAAAAATAACTTCAGCATAAAAGATGGCAAGTCACCTCGAATTCTAAGGCTGCCCATGGGGATGGGGGTGCCTTCCATCAAAGCAGCTCCTTAGGCACCTCTCTTTCCCTCCCCTATCGCCTACCCACCTGCCCAGGCAACTCACTGTGCATGATGGCTTGGATCTCATACTGGGGCCTCAGGACCCAGAAGTGCCACGGTAGGGTGGGACAGGTGAAGACGAGGTCTCCCAGGGCAGGGTCCTGCAGAGCCTGGAGCAGTGTGCGAGGGGCACTGGGCTCCCACTTCCAGAAGGGCCCCTTCTGAGATAGGGGAAGGTGTACGATGACCTGTTGCTTCCCCAGTCCCAGGACACAGCGGGCACAGCAGGTCCCAAGGTACATTTCCACTGCCTCAAAAATGAGAAGTTGGTCCTCAGGCACTACCCTGGCCTCTGTGACAATTCTGTGGGTTGACATGAAGTAAACAGGCAGCTGCTTGGAGCTCCAAGTTATGGCAGAAGCCAGCTCTTCCAGGGTTTCATAGCTCTGGGGGCTGGTGAGGGCAGTGAAGTAGCCTGTGGGGGACAGCAGAGGGTGGGAGAGTCACTGTGGGTCTCAGCTGGGTCTAGGCCCTGGCCTGGCCCTTCAAGTCCCCTAGGGCCCAGTGTCTAGAGTGGGTTCGCATCTGGAAATCCGCACTGCAGGGCTGGAGGAAGAAGGCAGAAGGTGACAGTGCATGAACGGACAGTGAGGAGCAGGGGATGGGTGAGGACATAGAGGGACTATTGTCAGAGACTCTGAGAACAGAAGAGGGCCACACAACCTAGCAGATGCACTTGACTCCCACACTTCTACCTCCTGCCCCCAGGCTGCCTCCACTCGCCATCCCTAGAGGCCTCACTACAGCTCCCACGCACCCGGAACCTACTGTCCGAACCCAAACTAGAATCTGACCACCCCTCACCCCTGCATCCCACCCACCCACACTGGCTGCCCAGCTGTCCTGCTTTTCCTGCCCCAAACCCACAACCTGAATCTCATTAAGGGAACATCCAGACCGAGGGACAGTCTACAAAAGTACTGGTCTGGATTCTACAAAAAGGTCAAGACAAAGAAAGTCTGAGGAATTGTTCCAGCCCAAATGAGACTAAAGAAATAGGACAACCGGCTCGGCGCCTGTGGCTCAACGGGCTAAGGCGCCAGCCACGTACACCTGAGCTGGCGGGTTCAAATCCAGCCCCTGGCCCGCCAAACAACAATAACGGCTGCAACCAAAAAATGGCCGGGCGTTGTGGCGGGCGCCTATAGTGCCAGCTACTTGGGAGGCGGAGGCAGGAGACTCGCTTGAGCCCAGGAATTGGAGGTTGCTGTGAGCTGTGATGCCACGGCACTCTCTCCAGGGTGACAGCTTGAGGCTCTGTCTCAAAAAA
>CAUYRH010009814.1:0-23805 GCA_963574655.1 Perodicticus potto | reverse complement strand
CGTGTGTACGTTCATGCAATACACACACGTATCTTCACACATGAACCATATGCACAGGGGCAAACAGATGCACATCCTGGTAATACACGGGAGCTGGGGAGCTGTTCTTTGGAAACCCTGTGCGCCGTGCCTGACGGCTCCCGAGTGGTGGAGGCATCTGAGTCCCACCAGGATGTTCCCAAGATCTGTGCTATGTGCCGCTGAGGGGATGCCCCCCATGTCCTTCCCCTGGGGATCCCCCCATTGTCCCCCATGCCCTTCCTCTGGGGATCCCACACTCCCAACCCCCCGTCCGCGTCTTGAGCTGTGTTCTGAGAGTCAGGCTGAGAGCTGGGAGTCTGGGAAGGACCCTTGTCTCGAAAACGTTTGGACAAAAATGCTTCTCGTGACCCTTTGCTGTTTTTGAGAGTATGTGCTGAAGCTGGGGACAGAGGAGTCACTTTATAGGCACCGTTCTGTTTTGCCCTGTTTGTTTCTGAGGTGATTGTGTGTCTTCGTTCGTTTGTGTGAGAGGACAGGAATTCGCAGAGTTAAGTGTGAAACGTACTTTCACAGGTGTGGGCTGCTTGGTTTCCGCTGGGGTTTTCATTTAGCATTCTGAACGGCCCCTCTGCTGCTTACTAAGCCCTTCTTTCTGTTTTCCTAAAGAGTACGATATGGGGTTTGGGAATTTACCTTTTCTTTCTATTGGGGAATTTGCTCTGAGTTGCCAGAAATATCCTGAAGGCTGAAAAGGCATCCCTGTGATTTATCACTCCTATGAATGTGTAGGTGATTGTATATTGGTTTCATAATAGTATTGAGGACATTGGACCCTTTCCCCCCCCATTCTTGAGATACTTTACGAAAAAGAATATGTTTCAGTTCCATCCACGTAAACATAAAAGATGTAAAGGCTCCATCCTTTTTTATGGCTGCGTAGTATTCCATGGTATACTTCTACCCCAATTTGTTAATCCATTCCTGAGTAAAACACAACTATAGTCCAGAAACCAGAAGGGAGTGGGGAGGACGGAGGGCATTTGGTGGGACCTCACTTAATGTGCATAATGCAAGGGTGCATTTCAAAACTATTAAGATTAGAGCATAGGGTGGTGCCTGTGGCTCAAGGAGTAGGGCACTGGCCCCATATACCAGAGGTGGTGGGTTCAAACCCAGCCCCGGCCAAAAAAAAAAAAAAAAAAAAAAGACTAGAACATAAATGTCTTATCACAACAAAAATGTAAGCAGACGCAAAGGTTATGTTAATCAGTTTGATGGAAGCATTCCCCATTGTATGTCAAATGAGCACATTGTACCCCATAAATGACAGTCATGATTTAATAAAAAAAGAAAAGAAATATCATTTCTATGGCTAATGAAGGGGACCCTTGAGAAGACTCAGAGCTCCATCATTTCCAGTGAAGAGGACTGAGGGGGGCGGTGCCTGCAGCTCAGTGAGTGGGGCGCCAGCCCCATATATCGAGGGTGGTGGGTTCAAACCCGGCCCCGGCCAAACTGCAACAGCAACAACAAAAATTAAAAGGAGTACTGAGAGGGTTGGAACAGGTGCGGGCTGGTCAGCACTCTGTCTACTGGGCATTTATCCAAAGGATATGAAGTCAGTATGCGGAAGAGACTTGTACAACCCATGTTCACGGCCGCACTGTTCAGAGTAGCCAAGATATGGGATCAACGTAACTGTCCATCCACGGCTGACAGGATAAAAACGTGATCTTAGTGGAGGAAAGGCAGCCATACTCTGTAAAATAATTTAAAAAGGTGTTTTCTGGGCCGGGCGTAGCGTCTCCAGCCTGTAATCCCAGCACTCTGGGAGGCCCAAGCAGGTGAATTGGTTGAGGTCAGAAGTTGAAGACCAGCCTGAGCAAGAGCAAGACCCGTCTCTACTAAAAAATAGAAGAACTGGCCCGTGTGTGGTGGACACCTGTAGTCCCAGCGCCTTGGGAGGCTAAGGTGGGAGGATCGCTTGAGCCCAAGAGTTTGAGGTTGCTGTGAGTTAAGACACAATGACACTCTCGGCTGGGGCAACAAGTAAGACTCTTTCAAAAAGAAAAGAAAAAGGGAGGGAGGGAGGGAAGGAAAGAAGGTAGGCAGGCAGGCAGGCAAGCAAGCAGGGGCCTGTGGCTCAAAGAAGTAGGGCCCTGGCCCCATTTATCAGAGGGGGTGGGTTCAAATCCAGCCCCAGCCAAAAACTGCAAAAAAAAAAAAACAAGAAAGAAAGAATGAAAGAAAAGAAGGAGGGAAGGAAAGAAAGAAAGGAAGGAAAGAAAAGGGAAGGAAAGAAGAAAGAAAAAAGGTTTATTCTGAGCCAAAGTTGAGAGCCATGACCTGGGGCCACACCCACAAAGCCTTGAGCAGGTGGAGTCCCGGGGGTGGGGTGACAGTTTGGTTTTGTGCATTTTAGAGGGACAGGGATTCCAGGGAGGTCATAAATCAGCGTGCACAAGGCGCACATTGGTGTGACTCCACAAGGAGGGACGTCCCAAAGCTGGGGGCTTACAGGTTCTAGGAGGGTTTAAAGATTCTTCTTAGCTGACAATTGTCTGAAAGAGGCAGGCTGTGTCTAACACCGCGGTTCTCACCCTTCCTAAAGCCGCGGCCCTTTAATATAGTCCCCGTGGGCCGCCACCCACAGACTGAGAAGCGCTGCCGAGCAGGGGTCAGAGAAAAGGAATGCTGAGTTCAGGTAAGGGTCTGTTAACCAGATAATCAGAGAGAAAGCAGAGGGCCCTGAGCAGGCGCAAGTGTTTGCTGTGTATGCCGAGGACCTGCAGGTGTTTCTTGCAGATTGGCCTGTTAGTGGGTGACAGCACATCGCTAGTCAGCCAGCGTTGCAGGGGAGCTCGGGATTTTAGTTTTGTTCCCAGGATGTGCACACAGTGAAAATCTCTGCGGCCGTAAGGAAGAATGAAATCCCGCCACCTGCCACGACATACACAAACCGAGCAATCGCGCACTTGAAGAGGCAGAAAGACCGAGAAATTATGTTCTTGAGTGAAATAAGCCAGAGGCAGAAAGAGAAAGACCGGCTGCCCTCACTTCTGTGTAGAAACTACAAAAGCCACAGTTGTAGGAGCAGAGAGGGGAGTGGTGGTTACCACGTGTGCGGAGATGGGCAGGTGTCGGTCAGAGGATGTGACCCCGGGTCAACTGCACATCACGGAAATGCCTTGGACACTGGAACGCAGCTCAGAAGAGAGTGGATTTTAAGAGCTTGCACTGGGTTGCCTGTACGGGTCCACAGGACAGTTTGGGTGCCATCTACTTATTCTTAACACTCATGCACGCAGAGACGCCCAACCATGAGCACACACAAAGGCACCCACAGGTGCACACACAAAGATAGATCTGAATTATATACAACGCACACATGCGCCCCAAGACCCACAAACCCACATTCCTACACTCAGGCACACACGTTTCCCAGCACAACCAGCACAAACATACGCGTGTATGTACACAGATCTCTCTGCGTGTAGACGCAGTGTGCAGGCACCCACACAAAACTGGAGGCCGGTCTGTTAGACACGCCCTGGAATTGCACGCATTCCCACATCCACGGGAACGCGGCGGGGTATTTGTGGACCCTTAAGCACCCAGCACTTCCTGAGACCAGTGGGGCACTGTTTGGTTCTGAGGAATGGAGACGCCTAATTTGAGGGATTATCTTTGTGACTCTCCCGAGGCCTCCCTGAAGCCCAGCAAACAGTCCAAGCCAAGTTTCCCCAAATTCCCTTCATTTTGCCTTCTTTTTATCTATTAAAGACCGCCCCCTTGAAGTAGCGGTGAGATTGTTTTAATTTCAAAATGCAGAAACAGGATGCAAGATTAAGAGTCAGTACCAACACTTTCGTCATTCCCTGGGATCCCGTGAGAAATTTTTTTTTTTTAAACTATGAATTTTTCTGGGTGGTCTAGTGTTTCTACAAGAGGTGTACTTTGGTCTGTAATTACAGAAAAGTTGCTAAGTTCCCCCCACCCCCGGACATTATATACATATCAGAAATTCTTATTTTTCTGTCTTTCAAAGCATCTGCATTTTAAGAAGAGCCCACACACAAAATCATTGTGTTTTCCCACTGTTTTGATTTCTACCAAATTATTTAAATTGTAGGCTCAATTGTTACTGTCAGGCATGAACATGAATTTTTTTTTAGAATAAAAAGGTGAATCGCAGTGAAGCATCACAAATTTTTAAATCTTCTCTTTTAAGAACCACATGTACCACAGAGTCAGAAAAATATCATGCCATTTTTTCATCTTAATAATTTTCAAACTTGCCTTCATCTTTCCTGATTCCTAATCGAACTGTTTTTTTCTCTCTCTTAGGTGGTGATTTTGACCTTTCCGACGCCCTTGATGGTAAGCAATAACACCATTTAAAAAAAAAAAAAAATACTCTTAGAATTTTATCTAAATGTAATATACACAGACATAGCTGAGATGTTTGCGGTTCTGTTCCAGAGCCCTGCAATTACGTAAATGCTGCAGGAAAGGGGGGTCACACCAATTTGGTGGTTTCCCAGTACATAGACAAGTCACGTTTTATTAGGTATGCCCTGGCATTACATCTCAAAACGTTGGATACATGCATTCGTCAAAAGTTTCCTTACTGCTAAAAAGGGCTGACACGGACACAGAGAGCGTGGACAGTGTTGGAAGAAAGACGCCTACAGCTGTCCTGGACGCCAGATTGCCCCAAACCTTCAATTATTAAAAAAAATATAATAAAACAACCACAAACACAGTAAAGCAAAGTGCCACAGTGGCAGGTATGCCTGTATATTTAAGAGGAGTTAATCATGATAACCATGCTGATTTAAGGGTAGGAAAGCAAAGATGCCTTCCTTAGGGTAAATAATCCCTCCCCCGTTGAATAATTCACACTCCTGCAAGGTGCTTGAGGAAGCTGCCAAGGGGGTGAATATGTCCAGGGTCCTGGGAGTGAGGGGTCCGTGTCCCCACACCTTCCCTCTCTCTCTGAGTCAGCAATACCTGCCCCTTCCTTATCCGGCATTCCACCTGTGTCTCTCCCTTCACCCAAAGCCCTGGTGAAATTCCTTCTTATTTTGGTTTAGAGCTTGCCTTCCCGTGGGGCTGTGCAATAAAATACCATTAATGGGGGACTTAAACAACACAGGGTTATTCTCCCCCAGTCTTGGAGCCCAGGGGTCTGAGCTGCAGGTGTCTCAGGGCCGCTCCCTCCACCCGCCCCAGGGAGGCTCCTTCCCGCCTCTCCAGCTCCTGGGGGCTCCAGGCGTCCCTGGGCTTGTGGCCACATCACTCCAGTCTCTGCCTCTGTCTCCACGTGGCTTCTCCTCTGTGTCTGTGTCTCCTCTGCTGTCTCTCAGGAGAACGCCTGTCACTGGGTTCAGGGCCCTCCCTAATCCAGGATGGTCTCATCTTGAGATGCCTCAGCAATTACATCTGCAGAGACCCTATTGCCAATTACATGCTATTCAGAAGTTCTGCATCAAAGGACATGGACATATATTTTGGGGTCACTATTCAACCCATTATGATGTATCCAGTTCCTTCTGGAGGCCCCAGGGGAGGGTCCTTCCTGCCTCCCCCAGCTCCTGGGGGCTCCAGGCATCCCTGGGCTTGTGGCCACATCACTCCAGTCTCTGCCTCCATCTCCACGTGGCTTCTCCTCTGTGTCTGTGTCTCCTCTTGCCTCTCAGGAGGACACCTGTCCCTGGGTTTAGGGCCCTCCCTCATCCACAATGATCTTATGTTGAAATCCTTATCTAACTACATCTTGAAAGATTCTATTTCTAATAACATTACATACCGAGGTTCCAGATAGATGTGGGTTTCGGAGGGACCCTCTTCATCCCAGGACACCTTCCTTAACATTTTTTTGACTTGCTAAAGGGGATAATCTTTTTTACTTTTGTGCAGTTTTTGGCTGGGGCCGGGTTTGAACCCACCACCTCCAGTATATGGGGCCGGCGCCCTACTCCTTTGAGCCACAGGTGCTGTCCAAGGGGATAATCTTTTTTCTAACCATCTGCCCCTTCTTGGCCCAAGGGAACAGGTGATTCCCCTATAGCGGGAGGTGTCTTTGGTCTTACAACCCGGCCTGGTTGCCTTCCACTCACAGAGGGGGCTGCTTGGAGGTGGGAATGCGTTTTCCATAAGAGACATGAGGTGCATTTCACCTGTGGTTCCTCTGCATGAATGGATTTTGGGTTCTGCAGGTCCGATTTTTGTGCTAAATGTCCCATTCTCCTGGTTCCCTGGTATAGCTTTAACTTGTAGACCTCTTTAGCGTCAAGAGATGGGGAAGGGGTTCTTGGCTTCATTGAACACTGTTGCCCACGTGTCAGTTAACACAGGTCTTTGCAGGCTCCAGAGCCACCCTACAAACCTCGGCTACTGTCTGCTCTGCTGACATCCCCAACAGCAAAAAATGTCAGTCCCTCTTTCCCCACCTATAAGCCTTACTGACAGCAATGTCTTTCTTCTTTAGATGGTGAAAACAAGAAACCCACTCAGACCCCCAAAAGGCCCAGCCCCGGTAAGAAACAAATGTTCTTTCTATGCAACGCGAAAGAAAAAAAATCATTTGTGCCCTGAAGGCAGCTTGAGGCTTAAAGAACTGGAAAGCAAGGATGACTCATGGAGGGCTGTGCCTATAGTCTGATTAATAGTTGAGCTGTGTCAGAAGGTTGATGGTCTCATGAAGTGATTCTGGGTTTTTATGGTTGGGGCTACAGTATGTGGGGCTGGCGCCCTACTCCTTTGAGCCACAGGTGCCGCCCCGTGAAGTGATTCTTGTAATAGAAAAGTTGCCCGTGTTCCCGGGTCATTTTGACAACGTCTCTGAGTAACTTGGGCTCAAAGCATCTGGGTTGATGTCTCTTCCGATGTTCACCTCCTGGGAGAGAAGACAGTCGGGGCTCAGCTCCCCAACCTGCACGCAAACTCCTGTCTTAGCCTGCCGACATGCAAGCCACGTATGGCCATGGTTTCAAACGCAAGGGAGCAATAGGGAAAAAGTAACAGAAGTGTCCAAGGATCATGTTCTTCACTTCACACTTAGGACTAAATGTGGAACCCCCATTTCCTAGGCCTAGGTCAATTTCATGTGAATTTCCTAGGCTTCAATTCCATGAATGGTCGCTGATACATTCATTCACTTTGCCCCAGAAGGGACTGTGTTCGTTCACTGATACATTCATTCACCTTGCCCCGTCCCGGGTGGAAGAGACTGTGTTCATTCATTTCCTGGCCAAGGAACCCATACACCTATATATAGCCTGAGACTAAAAGCCTAAAGGGGGAGACGGGGAAAGACTGGGAGAGAAACGGAGAGAGCTTTTCTCTCCCCACTTGAGTTTTCTCTCTCTACCAGGAGCTTTAGTGTTTTCTGTAAATAAATTCTGTCTTATCACTGGAAAAAAAGAAAAAATGCCATGAAGGCTATCTTAAATAGTTTGATTAAAACATTTCAGATTGTATATGAAACCAGCACATTGTACCCCTTGAATGCACTAATGTACGCAGCTGTGATTTAATAAAAGAAAAAAAAAAGAGAGAGTGAAGCGTGATTGTCTTCCAAAGTAGGAAGATAACAAATAATGCCTCAAATTATAAATAAATCAATGAACAAATAGCAGTATACAGATGATATGTAGAAGTCGATTCCAGAAGAAATATCTGAAAACATAGAAAGTTTTCTCCTCCTTAATTATAATTTTGTACTTCAGTAAATTAAGGGATGAGGCAAGTGTGTGTATCAGACAATGGAGTGTCAGCTGTGCAAAGAGCAAGGTGTGGACACCCATCACGGTGAGGCGAGCCTCGGAAACACGCCAGGAGAAAGAGGAAAGACACAGAAGATCACAGATTGTGAGATTCCACTCAGATGAAATATTCAGAAAAGGCAAATCCAAAAAATTAGAGAGTAGATGAGCCCTCACGGAGGCCGAGGCAAGAGGATGGCCTGAGCCGGGAGTTCAAGACCAGCCTGAGCAAGAGTGAGATCTGGTCTCTACTAAAAATAGAAAAAATAGCTGGACACTGTGGCAGGCACCTGTAATCCTAGCTACTCAGGAGGCTGAGGCAGGAGGATCACCCAGGAGTTTGAAGGTGCTGTGAGCTGGGCTGACACCATGCCATGGTACTCTAGCCTGGGCAACAGAGTAAGACTTTGTCTGAAAAACAAACAAAAAAAAGTAGATGAGTAGCTGGCAGGGCTTGAGAGGAGGGAAAGAAGAAGTAACTACCAATAACGGGTAGGGTTTCTTTTGGGGTGATGAAAATAATCTGGAATTAGAACAGTGATAACGGTTGCATAACTTTGAGGATACTGAAACTATTAAATTGTACACTTTGAAAAGGTAAATTTTAGGGTATGTGAATTATATTTTAATTTCTAAAATCATATGCTATTTGAAATGTTAAATTATACAAAGTATTACCTCAATACACATTAAAATTAATTCAAAAATACTACTAAATTCAAATCCCTGAATTACCTTGGAAATAAGTAAAGGAACCCCACAACGAATTTAAAACTGATGCTTGGATTCGTGTTGTTTTCACGTTGTGATGAAAGTATCTTCAACTGGGAAACCTGGCCTGCCTCTGGCAGTGGTGATGAAGTTGAAGAAGGCGGTTGCAGCTACACCATTTTTGTCTTTCAGTTCCTACACAAAGGAAACAAACTAGTGGGTATGGTTTGCTACATAGTATACGGGGCATCGGTTTCACAAAGGAGGAAAAAAATGCCCTTGAAGGTTAAAACATGAAGCTTTTCCCTTTTCCTTCTTTTCCTCAACTTACCATGAGGTTTGTTTTACTTACTATTAATGTCTTTCTTACTAAGAAAAAAATAAAAATTAAAATTATCAGCATGAATTTTACCATTCATTTTTGCAAAAACTAAAAGCTACTTTTTTTTTTTGAGATGGAGTCTCACAGAGTCACCCTGGCTAGAGTGCTGTGGTGTCACAGCTCACAGCAACCTCAAACTCTTGGACTCAAGTAATCCTCTTGCCTCAGTCTCCCAAGTGGCTGGGACTATAGGCGCCCACCACAGCACCAGGCTAGTTTTTCTATTTTTAGTAGAGGCAGGGTCTCACTTGCTCAGGCTGGTCTCAAACTTCTGAACTCAAGCAATCCACCCATGTCTACCTCCCAGAGTGCTAGGATTACAGGCATGAGATACCACACTGGCCTCCTAAAAGTTACATTTACATTTCTTTTATTTTTTTGAGACAGGGTCTTGCTTTGTCACCTAGGCTAGAGTGTAGTAGCTCAATCGTAGTTCACTGTAGCCTCAAACTCCTGGGCTCAAGCAATCCTCCTACCTCAGCCTCCCGAGTAGCTGGGACCACAGGTGTCTTTCACCATATCTGACTAATTTTTTAATTTCTTTGCAGAGATGGGGTCACACTATGTTGCTCTGGTCTCAAACTTTAGGCCTCAAATGATCCTTCCACCTTAGCCTCCTAAATTGTTAGAATTACAGTCATGAGCCATCATATCTGGCCTTTTTGTCATTTTTCTTGATATGCACATGTACCACCAATGTTCTCTACCTTTAGCTTTACTGATGAGTAAGGAAGGGAAGAAAAGAAAAGGAATTATGGGCTGCCCCATCTTTCCTTTTCATTTTCTGCTAAGTAGTTGACTAATACAGGGAGGTAAGAAATAAGTATAAAAAATATGGTAAGGGTGTCGCGTTTATTAGAATACCTTCACTTTTTTCTGTGTTCCAAACAAATTCTGTCTCACAAGGAAAACTTGGCCTCCCAGGCTTGTCAGCAGCCTGCTTGTTTGTCATATATAAAATATTCTTACTTTGTCATGGTTTTGAGCCTTGATGAACTCTCAGGTAGCAGAGGCCCACCCAGACCCTGCGCTGGTAGGGACCCCTGAGGCCACATGGGGGTGGAACAGCAAGGAAGTGCAGGGGACACACACATGTGCACATCACCCCGGCTCACGCACATGCTGCATTGCACTAATTCAAAGCTAAAATTATTCGGCATTTTAGGACTGCAGCAACAGAGTATTAAATCAAAACCGACTTAGGGGTCTTTTGCAACACAGGTGACATGCCCAGAAGCTGGCCCTGCTGGTGGAACCTAATTAACATTCACAACCCCAACTCCAAGGGGGCCTGGAAAATGTCATTTTCTTGCTATCTAGCTTCTACAGTACATATATATACCGGGAAGCAAAAGAAATGGATTCTGAATGCCAATTGACTATACGTGCAGTTTCCCCCTTCTAGGTTTGCTTTGTCTCTCTCTCTCTCTCTTTTTTTCTTGTTTGTTTGTTTGTTTGTTTGTTTGTTTGTTTGTTTATTGAGACAGAGCCTCATTCTGTCCCCGGGATAGAGTGCCATGGTGTCATAGCTCACAGCAACCTCAATCCCTTGGGCTCAAGAGATCCTCTTGCCTCAGCCTCCTGAGTATCTGAGACTACAAGTGCCAGGCCACAATGCTCAGCTAGTTTTCCTTTTTTTTAGTAGAGATGGGGTCTGACTCTTGCTCAGGCTGGTCTTGAACTCTTGAGTTTGAGTAATCCACCCATCTCAGCCTCCCAGAGTACAAGGACTATAGTCGTGAGCCACTGCGCAGCTTCTACCCTCTCTTGACCTTCTTTCCCTCCTTACATCTTCTTTCCCCAAAGATATGCTCACTTTAAGTCACTTCCCACTGTTTTATTTAATAAATTACAGTAGACCCTCCATAGTTGGCCCCCTCCCTACATTGATCACCTCCTTAAGTTGACCTAATAAGTAGACCAGACATGCACCACATACCCGTATCAGTACAGCAGGCCCAGTTTCTTATGTCGACCACCTCCATACGCTGATCAGTTCATTATAGTCCCTTGGGTGGTCAACTTACAGAGGTTCTACTGTACATTCCCTTCTGCTTTTCTACTATTTTACTATGTTTAGTTCATTTAAGCTGCAGTAACAAAACACTATTGATGGGGTAGCTTATAAACAACAAAAATTTACTCCTCATGTTTCTAGAGGTTGGGAAGTCCAAGATCAAAGAGCCAGCAGACTCATGTCTGGTGCGGACCCATCCCTCATAGACAATTCTCTTCTCCTTGTAACCTCACATGACTGGAAGGATGAAGGTTCTCTCTGGGGTCTGCTTCAGAAGGGCACCAATTACTCATGACCTCATCATTTCCCAAAGTCCTCACCTCCTAATGCCAGCATTCTGAAGGCTAGAATTTCCACATATAAATTATGGAGGGACCCATTCAGACCATAGCATCCCCTTTGATAAGACTTTCCCTGCCATCCCCCCTACCCTGACACCCTCTCCCCCACCCCAATCTCCTGTCTTCATTTCCGAGGTCCCTGTCTTTGCCTATACAGGCAACCTCACTCTGCAGGAACCCTCTTCCAAGTTTCTAAGAGCTTCTTGGACCTGAGTACCAGGCTTTTAGTCATTTTGTTGTTTTTTGCTTTTGCTGGGTTGAGTTTATGTCTTTAGATTATGACCTTTGATGCCAGTAATTCTTTTATATTTCTTTGGTATTCTTTACAACACCTCCTACTGCTGTGTCCATGGTATCTGCTGAATGAGTAAGTGAATGAATGATGTGTGAATGAGTAAATAAAACTGAGAGTGCAGGATGGGAATCAGAGGCCTGAGCCTCCTTATGGCTTTTCTGCACATAGTATTTGACAACATATGAATGCATCTCTGCTGGCCTCAGTTTCTCCATTTATTAAATTGAGACATTTGTGGTACTACTTCACTTTGCCTAAGACAAATGTCATTAGTAACACAATTCTTAGATATTCTTGGGAGAAAATAACCACACATGAGTAGTACAACAACTTCACCTTACTCTTCCCTTTCAAGGCCCAGTAAGATGGTAGAGGAAGTCGAAATAATGTTTAAAATGTTTATTCATATTCCCACTATATCTTTAATTCAAAAAGTAATGACTGATTCAAGCACACACAAAAAATTCTGAATCTTGGTATATCTTGGAAAGTAAAATGTATTCCTAATTCATGATCTATCCTTAGTTTCACTGGTTTTTCTGTGTATAATCCAGTTCTCCAAGCTTATGCCCTACATTGTACCTATGTTTAAGAATCGGCTCAAAAAAAAATGAGTATCCACTTAAATAGCCTATCAGTGGCTTGGAAATGACAAAAAAATACTAAGTTTATAGAAAAATTGGTCTTTCTACTAACTTTAAAGGGAAGGAAGATGAAATGGCCCCATTCAAGTGTAAAGCTTTGATGGAGTGTCTGAGTTCGGGTTCCTTCTCTCAACCCCATCCCCAGAACAGAGCTCTGTTCACCCTAACTGAACAAAGCTAATTCATCCCTGAAATGAATCCTCCAAGAAGGATAATAACACACATGTTTAAGGGAAATGATGAAGGAGATACTTATACTTACCAGGACCAGATGGCTTGATGGAGCTGATATATGCATTTTTAATTTATAATTAAGAGACATGGGGGCTCAGATCGGTTAGCTGACTTGACCTAGGTCGAGTAACTAGCAAGTGGAAGAGCCTGAACCCAAACCTTCTGTCTGTTTGGTCAATAGGCCTTTCATTATCTAGCATTTCTCTTTCATTCACAGAATGGGGGTGCATGAGAGTGGTGCACCTATGAGGATTTGGAAAAGACTTCTAAATTTGCTATCAGCATTTACCAATTCTGACCCTAAATATAAACCACTCTTCCAGAAACATTAGGAAGCAAAGGCAAAGAGACACCAACAAACCCACTGCCATTGTTTTCGATTTTATTCTCACAGCGAGATGGAGAAGCTAATATCATAAACCCCATGCCCCGTGAGTTTGTGGGAAGACAGGAGTCAAGAGTGGCCGTGGCAGAGACTGCCAGCTCTTCACTGCGGGGTCTTTCCTCCCCTTCCTCGGGATGCAGCTCCACTGTTTCCCATCCTCTCTCAGGGCCATGTAACTGATTTCTAGCCAGCGGGCGAAGAGCAGAAGTGACGTGTGCCATCCCAGTAGAGCTTCTGCCGTCCACGTTTCTGCTTCCTTCCGTTGCTGGAACAGGGCGCCCTGAGCAGCCTTGGAATCTCCATGCTGAAGGTGGCAGAAGTGCCACCAGCCTGAGTTCCTGAGCAGATGGTGAGTCTCTTCTCCCTACTCCCCACACCTGCAGCAGCTCTGGATTGTCACAAGAAATAACCTTCCATATGCTTCTCCATGACTCCTAACTGACAGGGGTCTGAAGAGTCCCTTCCTCCACACCCAGCAGCACCCAAATCTTCTTCCTAAGCACAGTGTTTCTGCACGAGGACAGACCTCCCAGAGTAGATGGGGGTGGGAGGTACAATCAAACAGGGCAGCATTTGATACTTTCGGTCTTGGATATCTGGAAGCAATTTATTTACTGCACTTCATACAGTTACCTTTGGGTTTGTGCCACCAGCCAGCCAGTTATTTCCTCTTCGGTACAAAGAGGGAATTGACAAATAAGGCGCCCAAGGTCCCTTCCTATTCTAGTAATAGATGAATCTAAATTCCAGTGCCAGAATTCAGTATAATTCAAGAAGAGAGCAAGATTCGCAGAGTTGATATTCAGATCGAACTTGGCTCCAGGTTGACAATTACCTACTCTTTTTTCCAGTACTCCTGATGGACTTGCTGTTAGGATATTTCTGCTCTGTGTCAAATTAGACATTTCTCAAACCTTTTGCTTTAATCAGATTCTGTGAAGTAGGAATGAATAAGACCAGGGTGTTCCCAAATTACAGCCTGAGAAATATCAATTCTGAGATGTTAATAAGTGTTATAAGAAAAGACAACAGGATCTTGAACAAAAAATTGGGAAATACGGGGTTGAACAGACATAATCCAGTCGGGACCATAATCCACCTGTCTTCACATGCAGAGACCATTGCAACTCCCCACCCAGTAGGTTCCTTTCACCATTTTCCATAAGAATTTCAATAATTTGCAGCCATTTTGTGATGTTTTACTTCAGTCTTTGCTGATGTTTCTCAGAAAAATGAAAGAGAATCGTTTATTTTTCTCTCATTGCAAAGTATCCGACCTACACGTGTCCTCATGAGATGCAGCTATTTCTAAGATCCCCTTCCCTGGCCCACATGTAACCTTCCTCTTTGCTCTTTCCATAGTCACATCCAGCTTCTTACTCATTGTCCAGAAAATTTTCCTCTTGGCCCCATTCTTGCACACTGGTCTCACTAAAAGGCAGATCCTGCGGTTAACTGGCACTGGTACCATTCTCCACCACAAGCAACCGGGGCCCAGCTGTTACCGGGGCCCTTGCAGACTCAACACCACTTCAATCCTTAGAGGATTACTAAAACAGTCCCTCCACCTATCTGTACTATTTTCCAGAAAGCAGTTACATTCACCTGCCTTTTTTTAAATTTGATGCAGAGTCTTTGCTGCAGGACTTCTCAGAGTCATTCACATGCTGACTGGGAACAGAAACTCGGTGAGAACATAACCAGCAGTGCTTCCTAATTTTACTTGACCACGGGAACTAACCTTCTGTGTAATAATTTTGAGACATCTTTGGTGTGAGTTAAGCTTTCTTTGCTTCGGGTCAGGACAGGGGGAGGGGCGTTTCTGTCCCTGTACCTGCCTTCCTGTCCACCATAGAGCCCTGTAGCCCCTCGGCCTTTCAGGCTGACCCCTGGCCTGACCTTCCCCTGTCTTCTTCCTGCCGGTTCTATGGGGCCAGAGCGTGGCCGAGCTCTGCTGCCAGAATTCAGGATACCTTCAGTTCCGTCCAATCTCGGCTCAATCCAAGTGCTCACCACTACGTTTATGCAGTTCCAACTGGTACCACTTTTGGAACTGGTATCCTTTTTTCAAATCCCAGATTGGCTATAAGGCCAGCCAAGTGTCCAGCGCCCAAGCATTTGCTTGTGGAGGGGAGTGGGGTGACATCAGGCACGGCCAGGAGCTCAGGGCGTGTGCGTCCTCACCCCCAGTGTCCTTACCCTCCAACGTCCTCACCCCAAGCACACCACGTCCTGACCCCCCAGTGAGCTCACCCCCAGCACCTCTCCTTCACTCAGACTGTCCGGAGCAAGCTTTTCTCCACATTCACAGGGATCAGGTCCAGTTCATAGAGCCTCAGTTTTCTTTCTTCCACATCAGAATATGCCCGTGTCTTCACTCTTCTCCATCTTTCTCCTGTTTTGTGGGGGAAGTGCTCTTTCCCCTTTCTGAGGCTGAGTTTCCCACCTGGGCTCCCAGACCCCCTCTCCACAGCCCAGGGTGGTGCTTCCCTCCCTGCAACCGCGCCTCCTCCTCTTGCCTCCCTGTCTGTCAGTGGGGCTGCTACGCACAATGCCACCGATGGAGCCACTGAACAGCTGATTTGCCTTTGTCAGCCCAACCTCGAGGTGCCAGCAGACTCGGTATCTGCTGAGAGCCCTCTTTCTGGCTTGCAGACGGCCCCTTCTGGCTGTATCCTCACATGGTGGGGAGAAAGAGCAGGCTCTCTGGGGTCTCTCTTTTTCATTTTTTCTGAGACAAGCTCTTGTCTACTGCCTGGAGCGGCACTAGACATATAGCAATCCTCCTGCCTCAGCCTCCCAGCTTGCTACAGCTACAGACATGTGCTACCCTACAGATAATTTTTGGTATCTTTTGTAGAAATAGGATCTCACTACATTGTCCAGACTTGTCTTGAAGCCTTAGCCTAAAGTAATCCTCCTACCTCAGCCTCCCGAAGTGCTAGGATTACAGGCCTGAGCTACTGTGCCTGGTGTAGGGTATCTTTGGATAAGAGTACTAATCCCACCCTGAGGATTCCACCCTCAGGTCCTAGTCACCTCCCAAGGGCCCCACCCTCTAAAACCATCACATTGGGTGTGAGGGTTTCAGCTTATGAATTTGGGGGGCAGGACACAGATCAGTGCACAGCAGTCACAGTAAATATGCTTTCTTAAAAGCAGACTTCAAACACTAAATTTACCAGTTCAATGAAAATATTTCAAATTGTATATAAAACCAGCACACTGTACCCCATGATTGCATTATTGTACACAGCTATGATTTAATTAAAAAAGAAAAAAAGAAAGAAATTCTGTACTCATTGCCTCCTTTCCCCCCGCCTCCCAGCCACCTCTCAGTCCATTGTGGTTTGTCCCTGCCCCCTCCCCATTCCTCCAGCAGTCTCTAGAGCCTTCTGAATGCCAAGGGCACTTACCTCTACTGATAACAGCTATTCATCATGGGGACTGGGCAGGGTAATCCCCACTACCTGAAAGACAGGCTGCGAGAATAGTGGAGAGTGAGAACTCAGAGGCCATGCAGAGATCCGGGGAGCAGGCTGACAGTGTTTATTGCTGTTATTATTATTCTACTGAATTGGTTTACATTTTACTCATTATTAGTACTCTGACGCTGAGTAAGTCATGTTACCACTATGTGCCTCAATTTCTTCATTTGAAAAATGGGAATGAAAAGAAGTACCTTTCTCATAAAATACGCTGTGAGCGGCAAATAGTTGTCACACATGCATCACCGGTGCAGGGCCCAGCGCACGTTAGGCGTGCAAAACATACCGATCCCCGCCCCCCCATCATGCTTCATTTGTAATATCCTCCTCTGTTCCTAATAATACCTCATCAGCCTACTGTTTAAATGACCCAAGTTTTTAATGACAGTGAGATGGAATCTTGGAGCATGAATTTCCTGTGATCAGGTGGTGGCTAAATAGGCTTGTCCTTTCCCACCCGGCCTCCCTGAAAACATGGCTCAGTTTCTTGCAATCCTGGAACAAGCGGGCTAGCTCTTTCCATAATCGAGTGTTTTGATTTATTCTCACCTTTTTCTGACCTCATTTCCTTCTTCTGCTATAAACTGGAAGCAATTTCTCTTCAGCCACGTGTATTTCTGAGGAAGGGAGAGTCTTTTGTGGTGGTTATTTTGGTTTGGTTTGGATTTTTTGTCTGACTGGCTCAGGGCATCATACCAGTCTCCACCACAGAAATGTATGTCCTAGGACAACATGTGTCCCTGGACCCTCATCAAACAATTTTCCTGAAGAAGCCAAGCTTTTCCATGATTCCAAATAGTCATAGTCTCCCTCACTGTGAAGCATTTAAAATTTTTTTCTTTCTTTTTTTTTTTTTTTTTGTTTATTAAATCATAGCTGTGTATATTAATGGAATTATGGGGTACGTTGTGCTGGTTTTATATACAATTCGAAATACTTTCATCAAACTGGTTAACATAGCCTTCACCTCATTTTCTTAGTTATTGTGTTAAGACATTTATATTCTACACTTAGTAGATTTAACATGTACTCTTGTAAAATGCACTCTAGGTGTGGTCCCACACTTCCATATGAAAGCATTTTGAATTTTATGACCTGAATGTTTTTCAGGGATTTCCTCGGGTCCCCACATCCTTTCCCCAGGCCAGGCTCTCTCGTCCTCTCTCCATGAAGTTTCTTGGCTTACTCAGTCTTATGCCCAAATCTTGCTGGAGTTCCAAGTCAGGCCTATCAAGGTGTTTTGTTTGGAATGTACAATAGTCTAAATTTGATCTAATTGCTAATATTTCTTTTTTTTTATTTTGAATGTGAAAAAGAAAATCGTTTATTTTTTATTTCAGATCGATACAAATGTACAATTAGGTTACAATGTCTGCATGTGTTAGGCAGAGTCCCTGCTGTGCTTGTGTCCTGCTCCTAAGGGGTGTACCATGTACCCTACATTGTGCCCATTAGGTGGAAGCACGCCAACCCCACTCTAACTTGAATCCAATTGAGTTTCACACTTGTGTGGGCGTGAATTAGCATTAGTGTATTCCTTCATCTACTGGCATCATATTAGTATTGAGTACATTGGATATGTGTTTTTCCATTCTTGTGATACTTTACTAAGAAGAATGTGTTTCAACTCCATCCGAGTTGCTAATATTTCAAATGTGCAAGTTTGATGTAAATGTGTCAAATTACAGATTGCAAGGCTGAGTCCCTGTGCATTAAAATCCACAATTTCCTGGAGCCAGATCCTTGCTCTCTACACAATGCCTTTCACTCCCTGTTCTCTTCCAAACATTGTTTTTTTGCAGTTTTTGGCCGGGGCTGGGTTTGAACCCACCACCTCCAGCATTTGGGGCCGGCACCCTACTCCTTTGAGCCACAGGCACCGCCCCCCAAGCCTTGGCATCTGCTAGCATGCTCTGGACCTTCCCTGGTTAGTAATTTTTAAATCATACTGCCATTTTGGGGTGGGGGACATTTTACCCTTTGAATAGGGGAGTCCGTGCTCTTCTTCCCATGCTCTGTCCTTGCCAGTCCTCTCACCTGCAGAGGCCACTTATCACATTCAATTCATGCTCCAAGTCCAGGTGCGCCCTTATACCTCCTGTCTGCCTCGTCCCTCCTCCAGGCCTGTGCAGTTTGCTATGGTTCTAACTGCCTCTGGTGTCCAGAAATGATGTCCCCTGCCTCCCTGCTGGGTACCTCTAGTCCTCACTATTAGTCTGTCAGACCAAGCAGTTTGTTTGTCTGTGACAGGGTCTCACTCTGTTGCAGTGGGTAGAGTGTTGCGTCATCACAGCTCACAGCAACCTCAAATTCTTGGGCTTGAGCAATCCTCTTGCCTTAGCCTCCTGAGTAGCTGGGACTACAAGCACCCACTATAATGTCTAGCTAGTTTTTCTACTTTTAGTAGACATGGAAATCTTGCTCTTACTCAGTCTGGTCTTGAACTCCTGAGCTCAAGAAGTACACCCACCTTGGCCTCTCAGAGTGCTAGGATTATAAGCATGAGCCACCTTACCCAGCCCAAACCAAGAAGTTTTGATGACACATTGACTCTGGAAAAACACTCATGAAGAATATTATCCAAAATGTTTGGAGCAGGGATTCAATTCAATTCATCTTTATTTAACTCCATGATTGCAGTGGCAACTAGTACCAATGCCTGGCACAATCTAGCAGAAAGGCTAGTGCCCCTTCAAGGAACAGAAAGACTCTTAGGAAATAAATTCTGCACCTGCTCCTTGCTAAATTTGATGCCATGTTGTGAGGGTAAGAAGCATAGCGGGAGGGGATAGAAGGAAATCAAGAACTCTAAAATGTTAGAAGAGGGACTTCAAGCTTCATATACTTCGACTCCCTTCATTTACCTATGAGAATAGTTCTCCTGCCTCTGTTAGGTGTGTCGCCCTTATAAATGACCAATGGATGGGGTCATGCCTTTGTCAGCTTAAAGATCAGCCAGAAAGAATAGGTGCTTTAGAAAACCTGCAACCCCATGGCTGACCAGTGTAGGTGTGCAAATACCCCAGGTACACTGGGTGTGAGCAGGAAAACGTGTTCTGTGCCTGGGAGGGTGGATGTGAATTGAAGGTGAGTTATTTAGGGGGGCAACAATTAGGGTGCAGGTATTAAAGGTTGTAAAGCAATTTAAGTGGAACGGCCTTATCTCCTAGAGCAGAGCAATAAAGGAAAAGTCTGAATGAATACAATTGTATACTTATAAATCTGTTGTAAGCTGTCCCCTTCAGCTTTAGAGAAATCTCTCATTGTGAAGGCTCATTTGCCTGATAGGCGCCACCATCCTAAGAAACAAAAACTGGAGAAATTTTTCTGATTTTCCCTGTGCAGGGAGTGTGTGCTTTCTTTTGGGTTCATGAGTTTTATGCAAATAGGATGCATGAGCCTGCCATGAATGATATTTTTCCTGTTGGGCTGCATGCTGGCAGTCCTGAGTCTTGATCTCATTACACTGTGGATACTCGAAACCATCTATTTGAAAACTTCTATTGTGTGGTCTGAAAATTGCTTGCAGGCAAAACTGCCACTGGAATAGCAATTTGCATGTTCCTGTTCTGCCTTCTTGACCCAGGCTTTGAAGATGGGACTCCTGGGGACTGTTATTAGCTTTGGGTAGAGGGCACAGAGGTGCTATCACCCTCTCAACCCCTTCTCTGGGGCTCAGGCTGGCCACCCCTGTAGTTTTTAGTAACACTTTTCTGAAAGGATGCTCTAGGGAAGAATACCCTCTTATCCCCTTTGAAGATTCTTCTCCCATTTCTCTTCTGCCAGTATTCTTCTCTGACCCTGCTTCTCTTCCCCCACCAGAGCTGGGGACTCCCCTGTCTGTCTTCCCAAATATTTATGATGAATGACATTCAATGACTGTTCCTGCCTCAGGACAGTGTGCTAGGAACTAGGGACCCTCAGTGGGCAAGACATGGTCTCCCAGGAGACAGGTTGTATAGATACTGTTATAAATGGCAGGGCAGAGGCAAGGGAGGAGCTGAGCCTTGCATAGATAGGAGCTCTCCAGGCAGATGCCAGAGAAAGTGTGTTCTAAACAAAAGGGCCAGGACCATCCTCTCAGTGTGTGGTCACTGGGCACCTGCCACACATGGGCAACCTTACAGGCCTGCTCTCACTGGCTCTTACACTCCAATAGAGAAAGACAAACCAGTTTTCCTCTTCCTAGATTTTGGTGGTTGCCAAACATCTTTGGCATTCCCTGGCTTGCAGAAGCATCACTGCAACCTCGACCTCTGTCTTCTCCAATGGCCTCTGAGTCACTCCTTTGTCTTGTAAAGGACACCACTCACCTCGTTAAGGCCCCCCTAACTCCATGACAATCCCGTCTCAAGATCCCTAGCTTAATAATGTTTACAAAGACCCTTATTCCAAATAAGATCATCATCTGAGGATTTGGTGGAAATATCTTTTAGGAGCCACAGTTCAACCCACTATAGGTTCATAACAACTTTATGAGATAGGCAAAGCCCCAGCTTTATTCAGTTTTGCAAGTGAGAAACTGAGGCACAAGGAGGATGAACCACGTGCTCAAGGTCTCTATCAAGGACCCGCCCTGCCGTCAGTCTCCTGAGACTTCCTCTAACCACGTTGCTCTTCTACCTCTACACACAAACCTGAACTTCAGCCTGGATTTGGGTAGAGTTTCTGTCTCCTCCCGATGGGTGAAAGTGCATTTAAGGGTGATCATCTAGAGATGATGCCCTTTTTATTGTCTATAAGAGCTCATATTCTCTCCAAAGAGAAGTGGAAGGGAGGAGGGCAGGCCCGGGAAGGAGAGACATGGAAGAGGGCAGGGGGAGCTTGTGGCTGTCCTTAAATCATAGCAGGTAGACAGCCACCAAGGTGATCCCAAGTGATGGCGACCCTGCCCAGGAAACTCCGGCAGCCACAGATGGCAGAGGACTGGGCGCCATTGCCCACAGGTGAGCTTGCCTCTCCACAGGTTAAAGATGCGAGACTGTTCCTCTCGGACATCCAGAATGACTCCTCTTGCAGCTTCCTAAGTCCTCGTCTAGCGATGCTCCTAAGCACACACTATAGGAACCCTTGTGTGGCCTCACGCAGCCCCCGGGAGCACACAAATGCTCAGACGCCCATCCAGGGCCACACCAGGGCAGCCCGGCTGTGTGGCACGCTGGTCATATGACACTGAGTGCCATGTGCGACCCCTGCTGCTGCTGCCTCTGGCCAGTCACTTCCCAGACTCAGCAGCGGGAGCTGAGAGCAATTCCTCCCGCCAGCCGGGACTCGCATCAGGTCCATCCCTGCATGCGGTGAGTCCAAACTCGACAACAGTTTTTAAAAGCTATTAGGGACCGGGCAATGCCAGGGGCACGGTGTGGAGGGAACTGTGTAGTGTTCCTGCCCCAGGTAAGCTGGCTCGCTTATATCATTCTGCCACTGGTTTGATGGATCGTTTACCCCCAACTCTGGAATCTTAGGTTTAGGGCCACTCCGAGGATGACAGGTGCGATTATTTAGGTCCACAGCTTTACTGTTTTTGATTAAATGCCCATGTGGGAAACCTTTTTTAAAAAAGTGTATGAAAATAGTGTTTACAGAATGTTACTTTTTGTGTAACAAAGGAAGATATCACTATATATATGTATTTATTCATATTTTCCAAAACAGAAACAATGGCAGAATAAACCAAAACATCTAAAGAAAATAATACGTATACCTCTGGAAGAGAGAGGGAGTGAAGTGGAGGAGACAGAGGTGGATGCTGGGCTTTTCTGAATGCGCATTTTCTTATGGTTTTGGTTTTGGAACAATGTAAATTTATTTATAATTAAAAAAAAGAATTCCTAAAAAATAAAAAAACAACCTGAAACAAATTAACCTTACCTCTATGTGTAGAATCCTTCCAAGGAGGGTGATCGATCTTGGTTTGCTTGGAACTGTTTTAGCATTGATTTAGGAAAACCCCTCAGTTCTGGGCAAAGGAGGACAGTTGGTCACTCCAGCAAGTAATTATAAAACCCACCTGTTGACTGTATCTCTCAAGTGAGATATAGCCTAAGTACAAATAAGAATCACAAAGAAACATTTAACTACATTCAGTAGACTTAAGTGTTTTATTGTGGTATTATAATTTTGAAACCATTATAGTATACTATAAGTATAGTATAGTATAGTATAAGATAAATAAATAAATAAATAATCCTATTACGGTGTTTAGATACCAAGGTTTCAGTATACAAGAAAGAGGATAAAAATTAAGAAGCCATGCAATCTCGTAAACACCAGCATGAACTCATGATTTGATGCACCTGTCCTACCCCTGCTCACTGGAGAGCCTGGAATTAATGATGGCACAGTAGCAAGGAACACCCCTGGTTCTCAGATGCAGCCTCTAAATACCAATTGCCCTTTAAAAGGAGCCAATGTTCCATAACAACTGAATATCAAGGAAGAAGGTCAAAGAACATTTGTTTTCTCATATCCATGATCCTTCCCCCTTATATTGGTATGCCTCTATTAACGAAATGACTGCTTAAGCCAGGTGCTTGGTGGCTCGGGCCTGTAATCCTAACAGTTTGGAAGGTCAAGGCGGGTGGATTGCTTGAGCTTAGGAGTTGAAGACCAGCTTGAGCAAGATTGAGACCCCTCTTTCTACTAAAAAAAAAAAAAAATAGCTAGGTGTCACTGTGGGTTCTTGTTGTCCCAGCTACTCAGGAGGCTGAGGTAAGAGGACTGCTTAAGCCTAAGAAGTTTACGGTTGCTGTGAGCTATGATGATGCCACTGGTACTCTACCCAAGTTGACAGAGTGAGACTCAGTGTCAAAAATAGAAAATTAAATGAATAAATGAATGGCTGATTTAGAATCTGGGGCAAGAAATGTACAAGATGAATCTGTGAATCTGAACTATCTAATTATGTCCAAAGAAAGAAAGTAATCAAAGACTGATAACATCATGACAAAGAAACATGGGATTCATCTTGAGGGGCTTACACAGGCCTAAGATGGGCAATTTGAGTATCAGAAGGAACGATGACGGCCATGGATTGAAAGCATTAAGTCTTTAAAAATTATGAGCTCATCTGAAACAATCAAAAACAACTGGGAATTACCCAAGGCAATTGGGTAATTCCCCAGGGCAACAAATCATTTTAAAATAAAGGGACAGAATCAATCATTTTTTTCTGTTTTTCTTGTATAAACTTCTTGGGGCAACAAAATGTTGACAAGAAAAGTTCTTTTTCATAGATGAAGTGTACCTAATTAATTCAAACCAATAATTGAACTGGAAAATTAGCATGTTGGAATCCTAATGAAATAATGTATCTAGGCAATAATCATCTATGAATACCAAAAACAGAGAGTACAAAAATTAATAGGAAACTTTATATCAGATGGATCAAGTTAATGTCATCTGAGTTCACTGCATGTTCTTTTTTTTTTTTTTTTTGAGACAGAGCCTCAAGCTGTCACCCTGGATAGAGTGCTGTGGCATCACAGCTCACAGCAACCTCCAATTCCTGGGCTCAAGCGAGTCTCCTGCCTCCACCTCCCAAGTAGCTGGGACTAC
>CAUYRH010009812.1:0-31580 GCA_963574655.1 Perodicticus potto | reverse complement strand
TACTTCAGACTGTCACGTGGAGGAAGCATGACACTCCTTGAGGAGGTTACAAACTGGATAGGCAGCAGCAGCTGGGGGCCCATGCTGACAGCAGAGACTGGGATGTGGCTCTCAGGAGAAGGCTGTTCCCGAGTAGGAGGCTCTGGGACCGAGGAGTCATAGTCCTTTGGGAAGTAATGGGGAAAGCAGGACAGGCAGGGTGGGGTGGGCGACAGGCTACATCTGTGGCCAAACTGAACATGAGGCTTGTCCCATCCTAGACAGGGTCTGGCTTCCAGGAAAGACACCTGCCCAGGCTGGAGACCAGGGAAGCAGGCAGAGTCAGAGTGAGCAGGGACAAGCTAGTCTGGCCCTAAGCCTAGTGGGGACAGGGGAGACTCAAAATCAGCAGCATGTTGGAGGACACACAGGGCCAAGAGGCAGAGCTGACCACTCCTGACTCCCGGCCTTTGGGCAACACCTCCTGAGGCAGTGCAGCCCCTGAGGGGTGGGGAAGAGGAGAACCCACGCAGCCCTGAGCCCACTGTCCCAACATTGCCCTTCAAGGGCTCCCAGCCCTGGCCACCCAGGCTCACCTGCTTGTTCCATAAAGTGCCCCTTACTTGGTCCCTGAGGTGGAACCAAGCACATCCTACTCCAAGGGCTTAGAAAACCAAACAGGCCCACCGTCCTGAGAAGAGCTGACCACTGAGCCCCCTAACTCTGCAGGTGCCGCAACAGGATCTGCATGAGGTCGAAGGTGGTGAAGCTGATGCCAACGGCGATGGGGCCCTTGAGCCAATTCATGCTCAGGCCTTTGTAGAGGCCGCGCACCGCGCCTTCCTCCCGCACGATGGTACGAAGAGTACACACGATAGAGGTGCGTGGGTGGCCGGTGACACCGGCTGTCTGCATGCGCCGCCGCACCACGTCCAGAGGGTACGAAGCCGACTGTCCGATGAGGCCCGCGCAGGCGCCAAAGATCATGCGCTCGAAGGGATAGGGCTGCCAGCGACCACTGTACTCTGTGGGGTGAGGGCTGTGAGGGTACTGCGGGGGGCTGAGCGTCCCCGCACCCACACACTTGCACCCACGTGAGCAACTTTGTGAGCACATGCACACATGTACCCGCATACCCCACTTTCTCACCTCCACGTCACTCCTTAAAAGACAGAAAGCACAAAAAATCATACAACCAGGCCGGACTCAGTGGCTCATGCCTATAATCCTTTAATCCTAGCACTCTGGGAGGCTGAAGCAAGTCCTGAGGTCAGGAGTTCCAGACCAGCCTGAATAACAGCCGGAGCTGTCTCTGCTAAAAATAGAAAAACTAGTCAAAAGATATGGCAGGCACCTGTAGTCTCTCTACTCAGGAGGCTGAGGCATGAAGATTGCTTGAGCTCAAGAGTTTGAGGTTGCTGTGAGCTATGATGCCACCGTACTCTACTCAAGGGACAGAGTGAGACTGTTTAAAAAAAAAACAAAATCATACAACCAACTCAGTCACTGCTCACCCTTAATCAAGTCTGTTCCACGTCTAGTAAAATAATGCACCCTGAGTGTTTGCCTCTGGAATCACTGCCCAGCCCTGTCCCAGACCAGTGCCCTCCTCAGATGGCCCCTATCAGGGTTCCTAGAATGGAAGTAAGTGGCTGTGAACTACACAAGCACTGTAGCACGGGTTCAGATACGACATGGAAACATGAAAGAGAAAGAAGCCACAACTGATTCATAGAGGTAGGGGTTCTTTAAACATTTGCAGAAGTAAATTTAGAACTGGAAATCCAAAACAGAGAGATGCAAAGACATAGAGCTATGAGCTGGCCAAAAACATGCAGTCTGTGGGCCAGGCACAGTGGCTCACACCTGTAACTCCAGCACTCTGGGAGGTGAGGTAGGATTGCTTGAGCTCAGGAGTTGGAGACCAGCCTGAGCAAAAGTGAGACCCTGTCTCTATTAAAAATAGAAGAATTGGGTGGGCATTGTGGTGGTTGCCTGTAGTCCTGGCTACTTGGGGAGGCTGAGGCAGGAGGATCACTTGCATCCAGGAGTTTTATTTTATTTATTTATTTTTTGAGACAGAGCCTCAAGCTGTCACCCTGGATAGAGTGCTGTTGCATCACAGCTCACAGCAACCTCCAATTCCTGGGCTCAAGCGAGTCTCCTGCCTCTGCCTCCCAAGAAGCTGGGACTACAGGCGCCCGCCACAATGCCCAGCCATTTTTTGGTTGCAGCCATCATTGTTGTTTGGTGAGCCCAGGCTGGATTCGAACCCGCCAGCTCAGGTGTACGTGGCTGGCACCTTAGCCCGTTGAGCCACAGGCACCGAGCCAATCCAGGAGTTTTTTGAGGTTGCTATGAACCAGTCTGATGCCATGGCTTTCTAGCTTGGGGCAAAAGAATGAGACTTTGTGTCAAAAACAAACAACAAAAAAAAAACCATTCAGTCTGAGGGTACCATGCAGGGTGACAGGGTGATGGGTGATGGGATGCACTTGTGGGGGAGAAAACCCAAAAATGGGGTCACACATCCACACACGGAGATGAGTCCTGGACATGGGCTAGACACAGAAAATCTGGAAAGAGCCTAACACCCCCCAAGAGGGGAAGGCACACCGCAGTCACTAAAAGAGTAGAGGAGAGAAAAAGATGCCCAGGGAGAGCTGCACTGCCAGGTGAGCTAACTCCATTTGGGTAATTTTTTTTTTTGAGACAGAGTCTCACTCTGTTGCCCTGGGTAGAGAGCCATGGCCTCAGCCTAGCTCACAGCAGTCTCTAACTCCTGGGCTTAAGCAATCTTCCTGCCTCAGCCTTCTGAGTAGCTGGGACTATAGGCATGCAGCAAACACATTAATTTTTTTCTATTTTGCTCTTGGTTCAGGCTGATTTGAAACTCCTGAACTCAAGGTGTTCTCCCACCTTGGCCTCCTAGAGTGCTAGGATTACAGGTATGACCCACCTTGCTTGGCCTGGGCACTTTTTCTGATGTGACAAGGTAGTGTTCACGCGACATGTAAATGCATGTAGAAGCATTTCCAAAGCTTTCTTGTGGGAAGCAGCCCACACTTGTAATAAGAGACCTCATGGCCCAGCATGCTGGTTCACACCTGTAATCGTAGCACTCTGGGAGGCCAAGACAAGTTGATTGAGCTGAGAGGGATGGATTGCTTGAGCTCAGGATTTGAGACCAGCCTGAGCAAGACTGAGATCCTGTCTCCACTAAAAAAAAAAAAAAAAAAAAAAAATAGAAAAAACTAGCTGGGAGTCACAGCAGGTGCCTGTAGTCCCAGCTACTGGGAGGCCGAGGCAGGAGGATCACTTGAGCCCAGGAGTTTGTGGTTGTTATTTTTATTTATTTATTTATTTTTTGAGACAGAGCCTCAAGCTATCACCATGGATAGAGTACTGTGGCATCACAGCTCACAGCAACCTCCAATTCCTGGGCTCAAGTGAGTCTCCTGCCTCCACCTCCCAAGTAGCTGGGACTACAGGTGCCTGCCACAACGCCTGGCCATTTTTTGGTTGCAGCTGTTGTTTGGCGGGCCCGGGCTGGATTCGAACCTGCCAGCTCAGATGTACGTGGTTGGCGCCTTAGCTGCTTGAGCCACAGGCGCCGAGCCAGAGGTTGTTATTTTTAGACAGAGTCTCACTATGTCATCCTTGGTAGAGTGCCATAGCGTCACAGCTCACAGCAACCTCAAATTCTAGGGCTTAAGTGATTCTCTTGCCTCTGCCTCTGAGTAGCTGGGACTACAGGCGCCTGCCACAATGCCTAGCTATTTTTTTTCTTGCAGTTATCATTGTTGTTTAGCTGGCCTGGGCTGGGTTTGAACCTGCCAGCCTTGGTGTATGTAGCCAGTGCCCTAACAAGTGAGCTATGGGCATGGAGCCAGAGTCTGAGGTTGTTGTGAGCTATGATGCCACATTACTCTATCCAGGGCAACAAAAGGAGACTTTGTGGGGAAAAAAAAGGCCAGGCATGGTGGCTCACGCTTGTAATCCTAGCACTCGAGGAGGCCGAGGCAAGTGGATTGCTTGAGCTCAGGAGTTCAAAACCAGCCTGAGCAAAAGCAAGACCCCGTCTCTATGAAAAATAGAAAAACTGAGGCAAGAGGATCGCTTGAGCCCAAGTTGGAGGTTGCTGGGAGCTATGACGCCATAGCACTCTATCCAGAGAGACAGCTTGAGACTCTGTCTCAAAAAAAAAAGCGAGACCTTGAGAGAGATTCTAGGCTTCAACTTTACCCACAACATTTTAGTTCTTTAACAAAAAACATGTAGGAGCAAAGGTAAAATGTTAAAAGCTGTTCACGCTGGATGACAGTTACACTATTCTCTGTGCTTTTGTGTACTTTTCAATCTCTCCCACTTACCAAGAGAGGGCATTTCCCCTCCCATTCTTGGTTGGTTTCACTCATATGCTTTGTGTGTGTGACTGTGAAAATGTGAGGTGGGCATCAATGCTGGACTTCACAAAGTTGCTCTTTTTTTTTTTTTTTTTTGAGGCAGAGTCTCATTATGTCGCCCTCAGTAGAGTGCTGTGGTGTTACAGCTCACAGCAACTTCAAACTATTGGGCTTAAGTGATTCTCTTGCCTCAGCTCCCAGGTAGCTGGGAGTACAGGCACCTGCCACAACGCACAGCTCGTTTTTGGTTGCAGTTCTCATTGTTGTTCAACAGGTGCAGGCTGGGCTCAAACCCACCAGCCTCGGTGTATATGGCCGGCACCCTACTCATTGAGCTACGGACATCACCACAAAGTTGTTCTTAAATAGACATTTAAGGTTGCAATCCTGGTTCCTTAGAGGAGCACATATCCTGTGTTCTAATTTGGGCCCTGGGCTCCCAGCCTGCTCCATCCAGGGTTGTAGTCCCTTTGCCTCTGAACTGCCTGGAGGTCTATGTGACCCTGGCAGAGTTGCTGTCCCCAGGGAGTCTTCCCTGAATGCCTTGATATGTTACTCAGGCTGGTCTCAAGAGATCCTCCAGCCTTGGCCTCCCAGAGCACTGGGTTTATAGGTGTGAACCACCATGCCCAGCTACTTTATTTTTTAGTTCTGAGAGGTCTGAACATCTTCCCCATGATTTGGGTGACTCTCCCTTCACCAGGTTCTGTGTAGGTTGAGGGGTAAGATGTACTCCTGGGTTCAAGGGATCATCCTGCTTCAGCCTCCCAAGTGGCTGGGACTACCCGCCCCTTGCTCCCAGCTCTCCTTACCTCTGTGCAGACTCTTCAGTGTCTCATAGGTAAAGAAGCTCAGCCCAGCATAGGGAATCACTCCCAGCACAGTAGGCGTAAATCCATGGTAGAGGGTCTTCAGCCCCTCTTCTCGGGAGATGCGGATAAAGACATGAAAGATGTTGCTGTACCTGCCAGGACAGCAGCAGAGCAAGTGGGTCACAGGTCTTTCCAGTTCAGGAAGGAGCCGCTGAGACTCTTAGCTCTTCCCGCAGCCTGCTGGGCCTGGGTTTATCTGTATGTTGATGCTTTCCTTCTTTAAGAGATATTAATATAACCATGTTGCAAAAGCCTTGGAATAGGGGGCAAAGACATGCCCAAGCCCAAAATTTACCTTCACCATGGGGAACACTCTAGTGGGCTCAGTCCTTCTCTTTTATTCTTAACATATTTTAATGTATTTATGTCTAATTCGAAATGAAGATTCTTTTTTTTTGCAGTTTTAGGCCAGGGCCAGGTTTGAACCTGCCACCTCCGGTACATGGGGCCGGCGCCTACTCCCTGAGCCACAGGTGCCGCCCCGAAATGAAGTTTCTTGGTTTGATCCAAGCAGAAACTGACCTCCAGGATAAGAGAACAAATTACCGTCTATCTGGAACAGGTGCAGAATATCACAGGAGGCTGATTCTGTTGTACCAGGCAAGGTCAGCATGGTGGATTCTAAACACAGCTGGGCAGTGGTCAGACCCAAACCCCAGGGGCCTGATAGAGGGGATCTGACCTGGGAACCACTGCCACACAAAAGCCCCTGGTTCTGGTGACAGCATCACCAAGGTAGGACTCACATTTCCTTTGGGGTCACGGCCATTCTCGCTCTGACCAAGTCCAGGGGGTAGGTCAGTGAAGCAGCGGTGGTTCCAGCTAGTGCACCGGCGAGGAGGCGAGGCCAAGGGGGCAGGGCTCTGAACCAGTTGGGGGGAAATTGAGACCCAGTGAGGGGGCTGCAGATGAACACAGGCCCAATCTAGAGCACCCACATGTCCCAGCTAGGGGTGGAGACAACCAAGGAATACCAGGTTGAGCTGGCTTCCAATGCCCCAGCTGATGGGGTCTCCTGAGCAGAAGTCATTTGGAATTTAGAGCTGGTGCCTTCCCATTCCCCTTTGTTATGTGGCCTGCTCCCCTAGGACTTATGGGGAGCTGTAAGGAAACAAATGGAGAATGGAGAGGAGCTATAATAGAACAGTGTGCAACAGAGTCAAGGGGGGGCACACTTGGGAGCGGCTCAGTGAGGAACTGCCTGGTATTTTGTTGGGGGGAAGAGGGAGGGTGGGGAGAGGGGAAGGGTTTGTGGAGGAGAGGTAAAGGGCAGGGCTTGAGGGAGAATGAAGGTGGCGGAGATGCATAGAAGTGGGTGGGGATAGGAAGGAGGAGTGTGGCGAGTGCTGGGGGGGGAGGGGCATGTCCTGTGGAAAGTGGGGGGAGTGGCGGTGGAAAGGCTAGGGAGAGGGACGGGGCATGTGAGAAAAGAGACAGGAGCGGGTGGTGGGGGAGAAGGAAGGACGACAAGGAGGCGAGGGCGGGGGGGGGCCTCACTCTCCGCGGAAGCCGTAGTAGCTGCCCAGGATGCGTTTGTACTCCTCATGCGCGCTGAACTGGATGGCGGCATAGGGCACCACACGCACCATGGTGGCGGAGTTCCCGCGCCACAGACTGAGGAAGCCCTCGTTGAGGTAGGTGTAGTAGAGCACCCGGAAGGCCTCCTAGGACAAAGAGGGAGGTCAACATCCCTCTGCCTCCACCTGCCCTCCCAGCAAGCCAGGTTGGCCTGCAAAACCCCCTGAAATGCAGAGGCTAGGCTAGGGGCGCGCCGTCCCGGGATGGGCCCCCACCCCCATGTCCCATGAGTGCCACGCCTCAGTTTGTGCAGCCTGCGACATTATCGACCCCTCCGCAGTCCTCCAATCTTGGGATTGTAAAGTGAACCAGGTTTGCAAAGCTAGCTTAGAACCCTAGGCAGAGTATCTTTGTTGCTGTTTGGTAGCCTGGCTTTGTAGAAGCACTTTGTCTCTTGTTGTTGTTGCGGTTGTCATTGTTTTTTTAGCTGGCCCAGGCTGGATTTGAACCGGCCAGCCTCACTGTATGTTGCCAGTGCCCTACCCATGGAGCTACGGCCCCGCCTTTTTTCTTTTCTTTCTTTCTTTTTTTTTTTTTTTTGCCGAGACAGTCTCATTTTATCGCCCTCGGTAGAGAGCTGTGGCGTCGCGCAGCTCACAGCCACCTCCAACTCCTGGGCTTAGGCGATTCTCCTGCCTCAGCCTCCCTCCCGAGTAGCTGGGACTATAGGTACCCGCCACAATGCTGGCTATTTTTTTGTTTTGCAGTTCAGTGGGGGCTGGGTTTGAACCCGCCACTCTCGGTATATGGGGCTGGCACCCTACTCGCTGAGCCACAGGCGCCGCCCACTGCCTTTTTTCTTTATTATAAAGGTAATATCTGCTTTGTGTTGCCTTTTTTCTTTATTATAAAGGTAATATCTGCTTTGTGTTTAACAAGAAATCAAACATGGAAATACGGTTTAGAGCTCTCCAGTACCCCTATCATGGAGTCTCCAGTAAATTCTCAGGGTGAGCCGTGTTCAGGCAGAGCTAGGGGTGGGAGGACAGGTGGTCCTGTCCCCACTCCCAGATCTCTCCTAGGACCACCAGCTCCCACTGCCCCCAGAGCCAGTGGACAGTGATCTAGTAGCTCACCTTGGCAGAAAATCTTTTTGAAGACACTGGAAAAAAACAAAAGCACAAGAGAGATGGTGAGAGCATCTGCAAAGAACAGGAACTTCCAGTCCGCATGACCTCTCCCCGCCCTACCAGGGTCTGGCCTGGACACTGGAGTGAGAGCTGCCACTAAGGGTACGCTTCTTACCCCTCTCTCACCCTGTGGCTGCCTAGCTCACTCCTACCCTGTAGTCTCTTTGGCTACCAGAAACCTGGCCAATGGGGGGATCCAGAAATACAGGACTGTAGCAGTCACCAGGAGCCTCTGGTGTGGCCTGGCAGCCTCCCCCACAGTCTCTGTGTGACGTGTGTGCCTGCTGTCTTCAGGATTAAACCCCGGCTCCCTGCTCATGCATGCTTAACCACAGGCCCGCTCCCTTCAAACCCGTTAGCTTACTGCATCCTCTCGGCAGCCCAGGGAGGATTATCAATGGCTGCATTTTCTTTTTTTTTTTTTTTTTGAGACAGAGCCTCAAGCTGTCACCCTGGATAGAGTGCCGTGGCATCACAGCTCTTTGCAACCTCCAATTCCTGGGCTCAAGTGAGTCTCCTGCCTCCTCCTCCCAAGTGGCTGGCACTACAGGCGCCCGCCACAACGCCCGGCCATTTTTTGGTTGCAGCCATCATTGTCATTTGGCGGGCCTGGGTTGGATTTGAACCCGCCAGCTCAGGTGTATGTGGCTGGCGCCTTAGCCCGTTGAGCCACGGGCACCAAGCCAATGTCTGCATTTTCTGAGAGAAAAAACTGGGGCAGAAAAAGGCTAGGCAACTGGCTCAAGGCTCGGCTCAAGCCTGCCTGTCTCTTCCCAAACAGATGAGGGGCAGAGGGGCCTGGGCTGTGACCATCCTGCTGCCGGGTCCTAGGCACAAACTGGCAACTGTTTGAGGGAGGGAAAGGCTTCATCGTTAGCCTTTCTGTGACTGTTTAACCCAAGGAGGGAGATAGATAGATGTTGTTATGGGTTGAATTATATCCTCTGAAAAGATGTCTCGCCATCCTAACCCTTAATCTCTATGAAGGCGACCTTATTTAGAAACAGGGTTTTTGCAGATGTAATTCAGTTAAGGTGAGGTTGTACCGGTTAGGGTGAGCCCTAAATCCGATGACTGGTGTCTTTGTAAGAAGAGAAAACAAACACTTAGACACACAGTGAGGAGGCCATATGAGGACGGGGGTGGAGGTAGGAGTGATACAGCCACAGGCCAAGGAACAACTAGAACTTCAAGAAGCTGGAAGAGATAAAAGAGATAGTAGTTCTGCTGACACCTTGACTTCAGACTTCTGGCCCCCAGGACCATAAGGGAGTAAATTCCTGCTGTTCTATGCCACCTGTTTTGAGGTCCTTTGTGATGAGCCTCAGGAAACTCATACACTGTCTAAATGGAATTTAAAGAAGCGTTTTTAAAATCAATCTGAAGCACAGTGTGTGGAGCCATGGAGGGCATGACTACCTGGCAGCTTCTCTATCACATGAGGGAATAAACAGACAATATTTACCTTGGAAGATGATTTTGGTTCGGTCCAAGGGAGCTACTGCTGTTTTGGCAAGAGCACCAGCCAGGGCTCCAGACAGGAGGGAGCTGAGCACTTGTCTGTGGTCTCTCTGCAATAGAACACATGGTTGGGGTTGTCAGAGGGCAAGGGGGAGGGTCCACTCCATAGGAGACTGTGCCCCACAAAAGTGTCTTCCTTATACCCTCTGGGCCAGGGTTGAGACACACACAGTGGCCCAGCCATGTTGGCCCTGCTTGGTCCTAGCTGAGCTTGGTGGGTTCAGTGGCCACAGACCCTGCTAAGGACCAAGTGAAAAACTTCCAGATCACTGAGACTATCCTCATTGAAGGTGAAGTGCTGTCCCATGAAGTTCTGTGTCCTACGAGAGAGACACATAAGGGGACAGACCTCCAAATGAAGTCACCTCTGCTATGTGTGCAAAGCTTAGTTCCTCTACCACGGGTGTACACCTGACTACTGCACTGTGGAATTTCAGTCACATAAGGACCAAAAAAAGTCATGAGAGACCCCCGTGGGGCCTGGGCAACAGGGAGGGGGTTTCAGGCAAGCAGACTCTGATGCTGCAGACTCTGATGATCCAACTTCTGGATTCCAGGGATCAATGCCTGCAATTCTTTTTTTTTTAATTTTGCTTTCAATTTCAGCTGGCTTTCACTCATCTTAGTTTGAAGTGTTTTTTTTTTTTCTTTCCTTTCTTCCTTTAGCGATTCTCTTGCCCTTTGCCTCCCAAGTAGCTGGGATTACAGGCGGCCACTGCAACGCCCAGCGTTTTTGGTTCAGGAAATCCACCTGCCTCAGCCTCCCACAGCACTGAGATTACAGGCATGAGCCACCATGCCCAGCCAGTGCCTGCAACTCTTATGTTGCCCAGGCAAGGGGGTGACCTGCATCAAGTGCTCCCAGGCTCACCCCCATTCTCCTCAAAGGAACAGATTCCAGTGTTCCTAAGTTACAATGACTGAACTTTGCCGGGGGTTCAATCTTATCACTTTTTGGAGGCTCGTCTCTGGGGACCCCTGCCTGTTATGGGTCATACAGCAAGACTGTGGGTTCCGGTTCCCTGAGCTCCGAGCAATAGCGGATGCTCAGTGGTGGTCTCGGCAGCAGCTCCAAGGCCTGACCAGCTGTTGGCTTCAGTGTCTTCTCTGTAAATTAGTCAGATAGATCAACTGCTCCCCTTCTGGGCTGCTGTGAGCAGATAGAGTACTCCATGAAGTGTCCCTCCGTATGCCCTGCTGGTGCTGTAGACATGCCTTTCTTTCCATCTGCTCCATTGGGTTACCTCCTATGCATTTTGTAGGTTGTGGGGTTTCTTTTTTGTTTTGTTTTGTTTTGTTTTTTTGAGACAGAGCCTCAAGCTATCACCCTGAATAGAGTGCCATGGCATCACAGTTCACAGCAACCTCCAAATCACAGCAACCTCCAATTCCTGGGCTCTCCCGCCTCCATCTCCGCCCGCCACAACGCCCGGCCATTTTTTGGTTGCAGCCCTCATTGCTGTTTGGCGGGCGGGCCCAGGCTGGATTTGAACCCACCAGCTCAGGTGTGTGTGGCTGGCGCCCCAGCCCGTTGAGCCACAGGCGCCAAGCTGTTTTGTTTTGTTTTTTGAGACAGAGTCTCACTCTGTTGCCTTGGGTAGAGTGCCATGGCATCATCATAGCTCACAGCAACCTCAAACTCCTAGGCTTAAGCAATGCTTTGCCTCAGCCTCCTATAGCTGAGACTACAGGCACCCACTACAATGCTTGGCTAATTTTTCTATTTTTAGTAGAGATAGGGTCTTGCTGTTGCACGAGCTGGTCTCAAACTCCTGAGCTCAAGTAATCTACTTGCTTTGGCCTCCCAGAATGTTAGGATTATAGGCGTGAGCCACTATGCTTGGCTTTTCTTTCTTCTTTTTTTTTGCGGTGTTTTTTATTTTGCTTTTAATTTCAGCTGGGTTTCACTCTTAGTTTGGAGGGGTTTTTTTGTTTTGGTTTTTTTTTCCTTTCTTCCTTTAGCAATTCTCTTGCCTGTTGCCTCCCAAGTAGCTGAGATTACAGGCACCCGCCACAACGCCTGGCATCTTCTTTTCTGTTGGTAGAGACATGGTCTTTTACTCTGGCTCACTCAGGCTTATGTTGGTCTGGTCTTGAACCCCTTAGCTCAGGAAATCCACCTGCCTCGGCCTCCCACAGTGCTGGGACTACAGGCATGAGCCACCATGCCCGGCCTCTTTTTTTTTTTTTTTTTTTTTAAAGATAGGGTCTTGCTCTTGCTCAGGCTGGTCTTGAACTCAAAGGATCCTCCTGCCTCCGCCTCCCAGAATGCTAGGATTACAGGTGTCAACTACTATGGCTGGCTTTTGTTTTTTGAGACACTCTTACGCTCTCCCGCTGGCCGGAGTGCAGTGGCATAATCATAGCTCACTGAATTCTCCAACTCCTGAGCTTAGGTGATCCCCAGCCCTTAGCTTCCTGAGTAGCCAAGACTACAGGCATATGCCACCACACCTGGCTTATTTATTTATTTATTTTTGAGACAGAGTCTCACTTTGTTGCCCTCAGTAGAATGCTATGGCATCGTAGCTCACAGCAACCTCAAACTCTTGGCTCAAGGGATTCTCTTGTCTCATCTTCCCAAGTAGCTGGGACTACAGGCACCCACCATAACACCTGGCTATTTTTTTTTTTTTTTTAGAGATGGGGTCATGCTCTGGCTCAGGCTAGCTTCAAACTCCAGAGCTCAAGCAATCCACCTACCTCAGCCTCCCAGAGTGCTAGGATTATAGGCATGAGCCACTGTGCCCAATCTACATACCTGGCTAATTTCTTACTATTTGTAGGGTTGGGGTCTTGCTATGTTGCTCAGCCTGGTCACAAAAGTTTGTGGTTTGTAAAATTATAACACCAATTCTTTCTATCAGGAACACACGTCCACAAACTGTAGCTCTTGAGATAGCTGCCAGCCTCACTTAGTGGACCTGCTTAGCAGAGCTGCCACCTTTGCTCAACACTTTCAGCTCCTTGATAGTGAATATTAAAGTGTATTCTCCAAAGAGCTCAGCACAGGCATCACCAAAGGGTCAAAGTTTCAAAATATCTGTCAAATGGAGAGTTCCTACAAATGAAGAACCAGGCAGAGGAGCCAACAGAGAGAAAGTGGGTGAGCCACAGATGGGATACACATTGGCCATAAACACTAAGAGACGATGTACAGCTTCTCAATCAAAGAAAAATGACTTTACAGAGTGAGACCCTTGCCACCATGAGGCTGGCCAAGCAGACCTAGACAGATGTTGTCAGGGTTGACCAGCACAGAGGAAAATGGGCACTATGGTACCTGGCCAATGACTGGCACCAGGGCATTTCCGTGGGTGGTTCAGCAGTAACTGCAGCCTCAAGCTTTTTCACTTGGTGGGATCTATCCTGAACACACAGCACTCTCATTGGTGTACCCAGGGATAGCCGTGTCCAGGTATTTTTTTGTTTTCTTGTTCTGTTACCCAGGCTGGAGTGCAGTGGTCTGATCACAGCTAATGGCAGCCTCGAACTCCTGGGCTCAAGCGATCTTCTGTCAGCTTCCCAAAGTGCTGGGACTATAGATGTAAGATACTACATCTGGCTTCGATGTTCTTCTTGCTCTGTTGGGAAGTTCACTGAACTTCAGGGACATGCCTGGCCTGTGCCTCAGCTACTTCCCACCCTCTTGGTGCTCCTTGGTGTCACCTAAAATTTGGGAAAAGGTTAGGAGGCTTGAAAAATGATGTTACCTCAGCCTTTGACCCTGTGGACTTTGAGAACTACTTGTGCTGGCACCTCAGTTGGACCCTGGGAATGAGGTTTAATTCTTATGTAGCGCAGGGGTGATCTGGGTATTTCACATTCAGCCAGGAGGACTTAGGGGGCAGTGAAGGTTTCAGCTTCTACGATGAACAGTGACAGGGCTGACATGATTCTTCAACTGAAGTGTGAACATCAGAGATGAACTTTAGAACATGGAGCAAAACCTGAATGCACCCCTTTCCCCCCCTGGGCCGTGCTTGAGTTTAGCTAATTCTTCAGTATTTAGAAATCTGAGGGAAATGCCAGGCTCAGTGGCTCACACATATAATCCTAACACTCTGAGAATCCCAGATGGGAGGATTGCCTGAGGTTAGGAGTTCAAGAGCAGCCTGAGCAAAGTAAGACTCCCATCTCTACTAAAAATATAAAAAATTAGCATAGTGGTGGGTACCTGTTGTCCCAGCTATTTAAGAATCTGAGCCCAGGAGTTTGAGGTTACTGTGAGCTATGCTGAAACAATGGCACTCTAGACTGAGTGACGGAGTGAGGCTCTTTCTCAAAGAAAAAATCTGAGGGAGAAAAAGGGTCCCTAGGACACCTTTTGACATCCTAGGCATCCCAACCCATGTCAGGTGATGTTCTGGCTTCTTGCCAGGTGGCTGGGCTGGCTGGATTCACGTCATAAATGGCGCTCTCAGTGGAAGGGATGTGGCATCTTCTACTGCTCAACCTTATAGAGCAGAGAGAGGCACCTGCAGCTGGTCTGCTCTCAGTAGGGGTGGGCAGACATGAAGACAATGCATCACACGATGCAGGGGGTACAAAAAAGGGAGCAGTGAGCCCTGGGAGGAGGGGCTAGGGTGAGGTGCCAGCTAGGACAGCAGGGACCGAGAGAATACCTATGCCAGGAGGCTGGGGTACTTACCTTTGATGAAACGGGTGAGGACAGCACGGCCTCGGCATCCTCACGCAAATGCACCGAGCCTTCTTTCACACCATTACCCATTCCAGGCCTGCTCGGGTTGGCAGAAAACTCGATCCTGGGGGAATAGAGAGGGCAGATGAGATACCATGGTACCCTCAGAGATGGCAGCTGTCCCCTCCCACTGCCAGGCTCAGGCCTGTAACACATCTATAAGTCCCTTGACACAAGAACTTAAATGTGCAAGGCCAGTACCCACAGTCTTCTCCTGCCTTGCTTTGTGGCTCCCTGCAAGGGGAAGGATTAATCGTTTACAAAAGGCTTACTTGTCAGGTCATCAAAAACAGCCTGTTGTTTTTTATTTTTTTAATGTGGTACCACCAGAGCAGATGGGCTCAGAGAGGTCAAGCAGCCAGATGAGGTCACACAGCAGGAGACAGAGACATGCTTTTGGGCTTGCACCACCATCACACCAAACGTCATAGCCCTATGTCACCCTGGACCTGAGATTCTCTGTTTACTGGAATAGTTTTAGAAAATTATTCTTCCTACAGTATGGCTGCCCACTTTTTGCAGGAAAGCTGATAGTCAGGTGCTGTAATAAAAGTCCTCCCTGGAAACCTACATTGAACCTCCTTATGGAAGCACAGGGAAAACTCAGCAAACTTTTGGGAGGGTCCCACTGTCCAGGCCAAATGGTCCCAGGAGGAAAAAAGGATAAAGGAAGTAGTCCTACCAACATTCACAAAGACCCTCTTTCCAAAAAGCATCATATTCATAGGTTCCAGGTAGACAGATCTCTTAGGTACCTCAGTTTAGCCCCCTCTAGGTACCTGCGCCTGACTCACCCCTAGCTCCCTGTCACCCACAGGGCCCAGCACACATGTAGTTCTAGGAGGTGTATGCAGTGACTTCATCTGTCCATGTCCACTGGCACCACACCACGGCCCTTCTGAGCTGTTTGCACAGAATTCCCATGGCAACCCTCGCCCTGACAGGCGACCAAGCGAAAGATCATCCGTGGGCACCACCATTCTGGCCAGTGGCTCCTCCTGTTCACACGGGAGGGAGGACTACTGAGAAGTTGTACCTGAAGGAGGTTCTGAGACCACACTGCACACTTGGAGAAACTGTTCATCACAAAACTGGGACATCCTTTGAGTGATCTTTATTTCCACAGGTAACTCAATGAATGGGGGAAAAGAGATAGCTTTTCCCTATGGCAGGATTTCAATTAATAAATGCAGAAAGGAATGATAGAAACAGGAAGTTACCATTAGGCAAAGGGCCAGCATTAAGTGTTATCATCAATAATCATGGGCAAACAGTAGGAAGGTTCCCAAAGAAATCAAAAATAAAACTCCAGGCTGGATGTGCTGGCTTATGCCCATAGTCCTAGTACCCTGGGAGGCTGAGGCAAGAAGATCACTTGAGGTCAAGAGTCTAAGACCAGCCTGAGCAAAGTAAGACCCCATCTACTAAAACTAGAAAAATTAGCCAGGCATGGTGGTGTGAGCTTGTAGTTCCAGGTACTCAGGAGGCTGAGGCAGGAGTATTGCTAGGCTGAGGCCATAACACCACTCACTTCAGCTCAGGTGACAGATTGAGACTCTGTCTCCCCCCTCAAAACAAAACAAAACAAAACAAAACTCCTTATGACCATTCTCTCTGCTGGGTCTATACCCAAAGAAAATGAAATCACCACCTCATAAAGATACCTGCACTGCCATGTTCATTACAGCACTATTCACAGTGGCCAACATATGAAAACCAATGGACAAATGAATGGATGAAGAAAATGTGGTATATACACATCAGGGAATATTCAGCCTTAATAAAGGAGATCCTGCCATTTGCAACAACGTAGATGAAGCTACAGGACGTTACTCTAAATGAAGCCTATTTCATTACCAAGCACAGATGGAGAAATACATGACCTCATGTGGAATTTTTTTTTTTTCGGTAGAGACTGAGTCTCACTTTATCACCCTTGGTAGGGTGCCGTGGCATCACAGCTCACAGCAACCTCCAACTCCTGGGCCTAGGTGATTTGCTTGCCTCAGCCTCCCCAATAGCTGGGACTACAGGTGCCCACAACCTCCGGCTTTTGGCTGGGGCCGGGTTTGAACCCGCCACCCTCGGCATATGGGGCTGGTGCCCTATTCATTGAGCTACAGGTGCCGCCCATCATGTGGAATTTTAAAAAATCAAATACACAGAAACAGAGTTAAATGGTGGTTAACAAGGGTGGGATAGAGGCAGGGGAAATGGGAAGATTTAGATCAAAAGGTACAAAGTTGCATTTATGGAGGATAAGTTAGAATTCTAGTGTACAGCATGAGAACTATAGTTAATAATATTGTATGATGGGCAGGGTGCAGTGGCTCATGCCCATAATCCTAGCACTCTGGGAGGCCCAGGCTGGTGGATTGCCTGAGCTCATGGGTTCAAAACCAGTCTGAGACAGAGCGAGACCTTGTCTCTAAAACAAACTGGGCATTGTGCCGGGCACCTGTAGTCCAGCTACTCGTGAGGTTGAGGCAAGAGAATCACTTGAGCCCATGAGTTTGAGGTTGCTGTGAGCTGTGACACCACAGCACTCTACCGAGGGCAACATAGCGAGACTCTGTGTCAAAAAAAAAAAAAATAATGATGATAATAATAATATTGTGTACTGGTAATTTGCCAAGAAAGTAGATTTTAGGTACTATTAGCGCACACACACAGAAGGTAACTATAATTGACCCTTGGACAACGTTGGTTTAAACTGTGCAGGTCCACTTACCTACAAGTTTTTTTCATTCAATAAGATACAGACCAAGTGTGTCTGTCTGTCCTGACAACCCCTCAGCCTCCTCCATGTCCACCACTCCCGAGACATCAAGATCATTCCCTTCTGTTCCTCCTTACATGAGGATGAGGATGAAGACCTTTATGATGATTCACTTCCACTTAATAGTAAATGCATCTTTTCTTTATTTTTTTAGTTTTTATTTTATTTTAATTTTTTTAGAGACAGTCTTACTTTATTGCCCTCGGTAGAGTGCCTTGGTATCACAGCTCACAGCACCCTCCAATTCCTGGGCTTAGGTGATTCTCTTGCCTCAGCCTCCCGAATAGCTGGGACTACAGGCACCCGCCAGAAGGCCTGGCTATTTTTTTGTTGCAGTTTGGTTGGGGCTGGGTTTGAACCTACCACCCTCAGTATATGGGACCGGCACCTTACCCACTGAGCCACAGGCGCTGCCCATTTTTTTCCTTCTTGTAATTTTTCGTAATAACTTTTTCTTTTCTTTAGCTTAATTTTTTGTAAGAATACTAGGAGAGAGGGGGGGGCCGGTGGCTCACCGGAGTAGGGCGCCGGCCCCAGATGCCGGAGGGGGTGGGTACAAACCCAGCCCTGGCCAAAAACAGCAAAAAAAAAAAAAACCCTAGCATATAATACATGTGAGACAGAAAGTATGTGTTGATTGACTATGCTATCAGTAAGCCTTCTGGTTGCACATTAGGTTATTAATAGTTAAATTTTGATGCTCGGCACCTGTGGCTCAACGGGCTAAGGCGCCAGCCACGTACACCTGAGCTGGGGGGTTCGAATCCAGCCTGGGTCCGCCAAACAACAATGACGACTGCAACCAAAAAAATGGCCGGGCTTTGTGGCGGGTGCCTGTAGTCCCAGCTACTTGGGAGGCAGAGGCAGGAGACTTGCTTGAGCCCTGGAATTGGAGGTTGCTGTGAGCTGTGATGCCACAGCACTGTACCCAGGGTGACAGCTTGAGGTTCTGTCTCAAAAAAAAAAATAGTTAAATTTTGAGAGAATCAAAAATTATACAAGGATTTTTGACTATGCAGGGGGAGTCAGCATTCCCAACCCCCAAGCTGGATCAACTAGGAGATTGTAAGTATGTTAATTCTCTTAACTATATTAAGCAAATTAAGCAATTCACTACATATATATATTAAGGTAGGTATTTCATAACATCATACTGTGTATCTTAAATATATACAATAAAATTTTGCCAATTTCAGGGCGGTGCCTGTGGCTCATCGAGTAGGGCGCCGGCCCCATATACCGAGGGTGACGGGTTCAAAACCGGCCTTGGCCGAACTGCAAAAACAGGAAAATAGCCGGGCGTTGTGGTGAGCGCCTGTAGTCCCAGCTACTCGGGAGGCTAAGGCAAGAGAATCGCCTAAGCCCAGGAATTGGAGGGTGCTGTGAGCTGTGACGCCACAGCACTCTACCGAGAGGCGATAAAATGAGACTCTGTCTCTACAAAAAAAAAAAAAAATTGCAATTTCAAAATTAAGGGGAAAAAAGAACCATGGGCAGATGCATGGTGAAATTAGAGACGGTTGTTTGTGTGGTTTCTGAACATCTCCCCACAGGACACTACATAATTTTTCTGGAGCAGAAAAATCTGCCAGTCTCAACCTTGTCCAAGTGATCGAGGTTAATCACCAGGAACCGACATGAAGACAGCACTGATCCCCTACACAATATACTGATGATCAGCATCCCTTCTGTGGGAACCCTGCCCCAAACACAGAACCTCAGTCTGATCCTGAGGACACTGGACAAATCCACCTTGAAGGACACTCTGTAAGACAACCATGCAGTTCCCGCAAAGCACGTCAAGGTCGTGGAAAGACCTACAAAGTCTTTCACAGGTTAAGGGAGACTAATGCAACATGAGGACTAAATGCAACAATGTGAGATGCTAGACCAGAATTAGAACATCAGGGTAAAAATGGGGATATCCCAATACTTCTGGAGATTATTTCCTGGTATTGTGTTGATGTTAATTTTCTAGCTCCGATAACTGTACCATGGTGAAGTAAGATGTTAACATTGCGGGTACACAGGAATTCTCAATTATTTTTGCAAGTTTTCTTTAAGTCTAAAATCCCTTTTTTTTTTTTTGAAGACAGAGTCTTACTCTGTTGTCCTAGGTTAGAGTGACAGGTAGTCAGCCTAGTTCAAACTTCTGGATTCAGTGATCCTCTGGTCTCTCAGGTAACAGAGTACAGGTGCCTGCCTCCAAGACCAGCTAATTTTTTGTTTTTCGTAGAGATAGGGTCTTGCTCAAGTTGGTCTCAAACTACTGAGTTCAAGTGAGCCTCCTGCCTCGGCCTCCCAGAGTGCTAGGATTACATGTATGAGCCACTATACCCAATCCTAAAATTATTTCTAAATAGAAAGCTAAGAAAAAAAAAAAACTTAGAGAAAACCAAGAGCTTCTGGGACAAGCCGAGGGTATCTGGGAGCATGCTTCAGATGTCTGTGGCTCTTAAGGTACTGGTACAGATCTCTTCTCCATGGCCCATGGTGCCAAGGGGTACTATGGGTGACACTTCTCAGCCAGGATAGCAACACTCAAGGGTCCAGTGCAAAAGGTCACAGCAAGGCTCTGATAGTTCCTGGCAGCCCTGAGCCAGGTACTGGGTCTGCCTGGTTTGCAGGGAGACCAGGGCCCCTCTCAGCGTGGTATACCCTGACCCTGGCCAGCTCCCTGGAGCCAAGGAGCAGCAGGGCCTTAGACAAAAGCTTTCCTTCACCTGTGCTCTGTCTCTATCTCTGCCTGTGGGGCTGAGAATGGGAGAAATATATATGCATTGCTCAGCACAATAGCAGCTACTGTTTATTAATTCCTTTTGCTCCAGTGTGCTCTAATCTGCCCAACCTTAACTGAGGAGTCTCAGTTATGCTTTACAGCTGGGGGAGCCGAGGCACCTAAAGTGCTTGCCTGGCTGGGCTGAGAGGATACCGATGACAATCACTGCAGCTAATAACGGGGGTGGGGTACCATGGTTGCTCTTTTATTCCTCATAGTGAGGTGTAATCTTCCTACTTTGCAGAGGAGACATGGCAAAGCTTGTCTGAGTCTAGGGGCAGAGGTCACGCAATCATGCAAACTCCAAAGCCATGGCCAGGTCCTTCTCTGTGGAACCCTAACCCCCTCCCCCAGCAGACCACAGCTACCAAAGCCAGTCTCAACACTATTTAATCCTCAGTGTCCCTCCTAGAGAGCCACGTGCCCCTTAATCAAGACTTTCCTCAACTCAGAGGAATAGTTTGGGGGAGGTAGTAGGCAAAAGTCTGGCCAAATTAAAGATAGTAACTCAAAAAGTCATCAGAACACAAACTTCAGAGCCAAAAAGATGACTTGTGCTCCAGGACTGAGATCTGAGGACACCAAGAGCCCTAGGCGCTGATTCCAGTGCCCAGTGTGACTCTGCCCCAGGATGTGAACCTGGAAGAGGTGACCCAAGCATTTGCAGAAACAAGTTAAGAGTCCAGACCACAAAGGTGAAGACTCTGGTTAGTTAACCAGTCCCCACCCTGGGCTGATGCCAAAGGGCTGCCTGGTAGAAAGAAGGTGGCAGAGGAAGCCAGCCCCCAAAGGACTATAGCCTGTGCCATCTGAGGGCCAGGAAACCTCCAGTTTTGAACTTGGAAGAAGGCAGCCCCAGCCTCTAGTTCTTAAGAGCCTGGAACAGGCCAGTAGAAATCAAGTCTGGAAGAAGATGATACCCTGGGCCTTGTATGATTAAAAAAAAATCTAATATCCTGAACTCAGCCTAAGTAGTGAGGTGCAGGATGAGACCAGACATCACATGCCAGGAAGAGAACAGCAGACCAGGAGAAGCTGCCCCGGAGCTGTCAGGCTTGACACCACCCGACATAGGCTGACATGGCAGAAGCATGGTCTGGAAATGCCAATGGGACATTTGACTGGGAAGAGCCTGGAGCTGGCTCAGGCCCCAGCCACAACCTTCACCCCACACTCTAAACACAGGGCCTCCAGTGGAATGTTTCTTAGCATTTTTAAGGCTCTAGTTCCCTGGCAATGGCAAATTAGTGAATTAGGTACAGTGGACACTGACGTATGGCAGGCAGTACCCAACATAAATAATTAAAAAGCAAGGGCCTCTTGGGCGGCACCTGTGGTTCATCGAGTAGGGCACCGACCCCATATACCGAAGGTGGCGGGTTCAAACCCAGCCTCAGCCAAACTACAAAAACAGAAAAATAGCCGGGTGTTGTGGCAGGCACCTGTAATCCCAGCTACTCAGGAGGCTGAGGCAAGAGAATTGCCTAAGCCCAGGAGTTGGAGGTTGCTGTGAGCTGGGTGACACCACGGCACTCTACCAAGGGTGATAAAGTGAGACTCTGTCTCTACAAAAAAAAAAACAACTAAGAAAAATCTCAAATCAGCAACCTAACTTTACAATTAAGAACTAGAAAAAGAAGAACAAACTAAACCCAAATGTAGCAGACGGGCCAGGTGTGGTGGCTCATGCCTGTAATCCTAGCACTTAGAGGGGCTGAGGTGGGTGGATTGCCCGAGTTCAGGTGTTCGAGACCAGCCTGAACTAGAGCGAGACCCCGCCTCTACTAAAAATAGAAAAATTAGCCAGGCATGGTGGCATATGCCTATAGTCCCAGCTACTTAGGAAAGCTGAGGCATGAAGATCACTTGAACCCAAGAGTTTGAGGTTGCTGTGACCTATGATGCCACCACACTCTACCAAGGGCAACAAAGTGAAACTGTCTCAAAAAAAAAAAAAGAAAGAAAAAGAAAAATTAGCCAAGCATTATAGTAGGTGCCTGTAGTCCCAGCTACTTGGGAGGCTGAAGTAAGAGGATTGCTTGAGCCTAAGAGTTTGAGGTTGCTGTGAGCTATGATGCCACAGAACTCTACCCAGGGCTATGGACTGAGACTCTGTCTCAAAATAAACAAACAAAAAAAAGCTAGCAGAAGAAAATTATAAAGATAATAGCAGAGAGAAATGAAATAGAGAATTACTATACATTGAGAAATCAATGAAACCAAAAGTTGGGTCTTTGAAAAGATCAAGACAATTGACAAACTTTTAGCTAGATGGGCTAATGAAAAAAGAGAGAAGAATCAAATTACTAAAATTGGAAATGAAAATGGGGCTGTTTCTATGGATTCTATAGTAATAAAAAAATCATGATACTACTATGAATAATTATAGGCCAACATATTGAATAACCTAGACCAATAACTTAGACATTGAAACCAAGACTAAATCATAAAGAAACAAAAATATAGGGCTAGGCACAGTGGCTCAAACCTATAATCCCAGCTACTCGGGAGATCGAGGTGGGAAAACTGCTTTAGGCCGTGAGTTTGAGATCAGCCTGGGCAATAGAGACCCCCATTTCTAAAAAAATTAAAATTTAAAAAACACATGGATGTAGTGGTATGTGTCTGTAGTCAAGCTGTATGTGTGTTGCACCCCTGCACCAAGAATTTTGTGCCCATTTATCCTCAACTAGGTCATAAGCTGTCTGCGGGGAGGGAGTAGTCTCACGTGTCCCCCGTGGGGCTCAGCACAGGGCCTGCACCCCAGAGGTGCACCATTCCTGTTCACTTGCTACCTCACCAAAGCCAGATCTCCAGAAGTGGGCATGTAGGACTCATCTGTGACCTGACTCTCCTTGGTCTTCTGTGCGATAGTCAAGTGTTAGAGGCGCCTACAGCCAGGAGGTAATTTGTATTCACTTTCTCTTTGGCCATCCTTGAAACTTTAATCCAATCCATGGCATGTGGCTTCTTTCCTCGGTTCATTTCCTCCTTCCCAGAACACATTGCACCCTGGTTGAGGGCCTCCTTAACCTTCACCCAGCTGACGACGGAAGCCTCTCATGGATCCTCATCGCCTCTACTTTGTTCTTTGGTTCACTCACTCATTCATTCAGTGAGCACTTAGACCCAATGGATGACCCACTCCAAGCCTGCTGGCACACATGGCAGCACTTATGTACAAATAGGGAAAAGTTAGCCATGGGTGTCTTCCAGGGCATAGGAGAGTAGAAAGATATCTACTCTTCTGCGGCAGCAAGGCTCAGGGTGAGAAGACAGGCTGATGCCTGGCCCTCTGAGGGCAACCCTGCACAGCTGTATGCAGGGCCCCTGAGCTGCATTGTGCTAAGCCTGGTGGGGGCTGGCAGAGAAAAAGTGCTCATAAAGGTCCAGGGAGGGACACCCAGAGCAACGGCCTAGTAACTAGAGGCAGGAAGGCCAGCAAGGCCAGCACTAAGGAAGCTTGAGGGAAAAATGTCAAAGGCAACAAAACTGAAACAATAAAAAGAAGAAAAGTTCAGGTGGAATTACAGCTTCAGGTTCTTTTTTTTTTTTTTGTAGAGACCGAGTCTCACTTTATGGCCCTCAGTAGAGTGCCGTGGGGTCACACAGCTCACAGCAACCTCCAGCTCTTGGGCTTAGGCAATTCTCTTGCCTCAGCCTCTCGAGTAGCTGGGACTACAGGCGCCTGCCACAGCACCCAGCTATTTTTCTATTTTTGCAGTTCGGCCGGGGCCAGGTTCAAACCCGCCACCCTCGGTATATGGGGCCAGCGCCCTACTGGCTGAGCCACAGGCGCCGCCCCAGCTTCAGGTTCTGTTGCAGACTCTGATGTCTGGCAGGGTTGTCACTGGGCAGGTGGCAAGAGCCCACTCCTTCCTCCCTTTTTGCTGCAGAGTCCTCTCTTTCCCCCATCCCCGCTGTTCCAAAATCTGTTCTGCACTTGAGCTGCGTTCTAACTACTGCGTATGATACGACTGCAGTAGGTGACAAGTTCAAACTTATTTTATCTTACATATTTGGAGTTAGGGCCTCTTGATAGTCAACATGTAAATGTATTCAAACAATATGCAAAGCAGGGGCTTATGAGTTGGAAAAAATCTGGTAGCCTTATGGTGAGTTCTAGCTACAGAGGGACCTTTTTTAGATAAGCCATCCCAGAGGGGGGCCCACTCCTGCTTGTTTTTGTCTCCTCCCTTTTCTCTATCACCTGATGCCATTAATTAACCATTTCTGCACCTTGAGGCTAGCTTGTCCCTTAGAACCACAGGGGTTCTCAGGCTGGGATTCAATATAACAATCACCTGGGGAGCTTGTCCCTTAGAACCACAGGGGTTCTCAGACTGGGATTCAATATAACAATCACCAATATAATAACAGCGGGAGTTTTTAAAAATTGCCAAATTCTAGATCACACCCAGGGCAATTAATTTAAATGCACTGGTTATACAGCCCAGGCTTCATTTTTTTTTTTTTTTTTTTTTTGCAGTTTTGGCCAAAGCTGGGTTTGAACCTGACACCTCTGGCATTTGGGGCCAGTGCCCTCCTCCTTTGAGCCATAGGCACCACCCATCTTTTTTTTTTTTTAAGTTCTTTCAGTCCTTGCCACTTAAGGTGGCCATGGCTGCAGACCAGCACCAGGGGTCTCTCACCTGTTCTCAGATGAGAATCTCCATCTTTGGGGGAAGAATCTATTATCATCTGGGATTTTGTTAGAAATGCAGAATCTGGGTCCCATTCCTGTCCTTTCTAATCAGAATCGACAAGAAACCTAGGTGACAAGCATCATGTGAAAGTTTGAGACAAGACAGGCTATCAGTTCTCAAACTTGGCAGATATAGGGATCACCTGGGGAGTTTTCAAAGCTGCTGCTGCCAGAGCCCCAGCTGCAGAGAGTTTGATATAATTGGTCTGGGGTAAGACAGAGGCTTTGGGACTTTTAAAAGTTGGCTATATGATTCTAATGCAGCCTTGTTGGAAGGTGTGCTGGATGATTCCAACATAGCCAGTGCTTTAATGCAAGAATTTTCGTTTCTATACAAATTTCTCTTGATGAATTGTATGCTACTATTATGTACAAGTTGAAGCTAGGGAAGTAATGAAAATAAATCAAGTTTCAGCTAACTTGAAAAAAATCCATGTTAAGGAAAACATGATTTCTTATTTTAAAAAATTAACATTCGGCTCGGCGCCTGTGGTTCAGTGGGCTAAGGCACCAGCCACGTACACCTGAGCTGGCGGGTTCGAATCCAGCCCGGGCCCGCCAAACAACAATGACGGCTGCAACCAAAAAAATGGCCGGGCGTTGTGGCAGGTGCCCGTAGTACCAGCTACTTGAGAGGCGGAGGCAGGAGACTCGCTTGAGCCCAGGAATTGGAGGTTGCTGATGATGAGGTGAGCTGTGATGCCACAGCACTCTATCCAGGGTGACAGCTTGAGGCTCTGTCTCAAAAAAAAAAAAAAAAAATTAACATTCAAACTACTACCTATATTCAAAATAGCAGGAAAAATCAAATAAGCTAACATCTCTTTGAGGATCAGCAATTTAGTCTATGACTTCCAAACTCAAGTTAACGGTTTCTTTGCTTAGCTAATAGCTAGTACAGAGGTCTCTGCTTTAGGTACACATTATTATCATTTGGGATGTTCTGGGAAAAAAAATCCCAAGCCAGATACCAAGTTGATTAGATCGTCTCATGGTGAGTCCTAGGCATCATTATTTCTTCAAAGCTTCTAGAGAAACTCCCAAGTGTAGCCAAAGATGAGAGTGAATCTCTGCACCGGGGCTGCAACCGCAACTAGTGTCTTACTGATCCTAGGAAGGACTTGGCATTGCTGGACTTTAACCGTCACCAGAATTCAATCCTACTAAGGCAGGGGACTGAGTATCACACAACTTTCCACGAATCAAGTGATGGGAATGATAAATTTGAAACTAGTAGTTTTCCTTGTTTGCAGATCATGTTGCTGGATATTCCCCACTGCTGAATGAGTGACCCTTACTGCTGAGGTTTGGAGGAGTGGGGGGTAAACACTAAGAGTCCTCCCTAAGCTAGATGCTTCAAACTAGATTCTTATCTCAAGTCTACAGTGACATAATAAACTTGCCTTTGTTTTTTTTTTTTTTTGTAGAGATAGAGTCTCACTTTATTGCCCTTGGTAGAGTGCGGTGGTGTCACACAGCTCACAGCAACCTCCAGCTCCTGGGCTTAGGTGATTCTCTTGCTTCAACCTCCCAAGTAGCTGGGACTACAGGTGCCCGCCACAATGCCCGGCTATTTTTCTGTTTTGCAGTTCCGAGGCTGGGTTTGAACCCTCCACCTTGGGTATATGGGGCCAACGCCCTACTCGATGAGACACAGGCGCCGCCCATAAACTTTGCAAGAGCTTAAGGGTATTAGAGCTCCTAGGAGGCAAAGTGAGGAAGGAATGGGGGATTAGAAGTAAAGAAAGTCCTCAAGGCCAAAGTCCTTGAGATGCTGAGCACAGTTCCAGAGGGAGACAGTCCAAGTGATAAGACAGGGTAAAGATTCTGGCTGGTTTAGTCCCCTATCCTAGGAACCTGTAGGGTTATGAAGGTGGCCAGAGAGGTAATGAAAACCTCCAAGATAAGCTAAGGCTGGAAAGGACTGTGCCGACTTTCCATTCAAACTCTTGAAGGATACTTCATGGGCTTTCTGCATCAGCACAGGCACTGGAGGAGGGCAGACACAACATGGATTGCTCAGGCAGAGAGAGGACTAGATCTCCATGCTACTAATTCCCCACGGTGAGGGAGAATCCAGAAGTTTCTGCTTCACCCTCATACAATGTGCCTGCAAGGGAGTCATCAGTGTACAGGAGTGGGGGCGCCCATATCAAAGGCAGCAGGTTAACACAGGCTGATGCCGGATGAGACGCACCTGGGAATGCAGAGGCAGGGAAGCTGTGCAGTCAGCCAGCGGGGCCATGTGCATACCTCCCGGGGGCACGCTCCATGCATCTCCCTTGCCCAGAAGACAGACCACGAGTCCCCTGACCGTTAGCACTGCCTCAGAGACCAGTGGCCATAGGCCAACAGACATGAGCAAGGAGGGCTGCCATGACATGGTTACATAAGCTTCCTCCTGGGCTTCTTGCCCCCAGAAAGAAGGGGAGGGCAGAAATCCTAACACTGAATATTTAGTTACAAGAGATCATGTCGAGAAAAGCCAGGTGCAGCAGTGCACGCCTACAGCCCCAGCTACTCAGGAGGCTGAGGCAGGAGGACTGCGGGAGCTCAGGAATTCAAGGCCAGCCTGGACAGCACTGCGAGACCCCCATATTTTTTTTAAAAAAAGAAAAGGATACTGTCTATAATTGAACCAGGAAAAACAGACTCATTCAGAGGCAGGAATTTCAGGCCAGAATGAAATTAATTACTGAAAATTATAGAAAATGAAGCTATACTGCTGGTGCATCTGAAGTATACCATGTACGTCTGCCACCTTGCATATAAAGGATATCTGTGTAGACCTCAATGTTTAACTCATTAGCCCAGCAGTGGTCGAAAGCAGGCTCCCTGTCTCCCTCAGACTACTTTGCCACAATCTCCCCTGCCTCTGTTCCGTCCTTCTTCCATCTTTCCAACTCTTTATTCTAGAACTTCCTATTTGTCTTCAATGCAATGCAGTGAGGACTAGAGCTCCAAAGGTAGAAAAACTGTACATTTACCTCGACTTGATACCTTCCTATGACCCATAAGCTTGGAGATTCCAAAATAATTGCATTAGTTGGGTTTCGTTGCTGCACCAAATTGGTGCCTTCAATTTGGGGATATTGCTGAATGTTATTGACTAGGAAATATCATATTTTCTTTAGTTGGAGCCAGTTTACCTCAAATTTAAAGTTTTCACAAAAATTTCATGGTCATCTTAATTGATGCAGTAAAAGCATTTGGCAAAATTTTTCATAAGAACACTCAACAAATTAGATTTGAAGGGAAACTGAAATCTTCAGAAGGACTAAACTGAAGATGTACAGGCAGAATCCCAAGTTCACAGCTATCATTCTGACCTTTCCTTTGCTGAGAACTCATCAGTGCTCCAGCAAAGAGCCAAGTTCATAATGTTTTCTGTTCAGAGTTCTCATAAACTCCTATCCAAGAAGAGCCCTTCTTGGGTTCAGACATTTTCACATGTACTGTGCCAACTCACTATTGGCCAATTAACTAATGCATTTTTATTTAGATGAAAAGCTTATCTAGCAATTTGATTTTGGAGACTTTTTTGTTGTTGTTATTGTTGTTTGTTTTGAGACAGGGTCTTGCTCTGTTGCCCAGAACAGAGTGCAGTTGTGTTCTCATAGCTCAAACCTCAACTCCTGGGCTTACATGAATCTCCTCCTTCCAATTAGCTGGGACCACAGGTGCATACCACCCATGCCCAGCTAATTTTTCTTTTCTTTTCTTTTTTTTGAGACAGAGTTTGACTGTGTCACCCTTGGCAGACTGCTGTGGCGTCACTGCTCACAGCAACCTCAAACTCTTGGGCTGCAGTGATTCCCTTGCCCTCAGCCTCCCAAGTAGCTAGGACTACAGGTGCCCATCACAACACTCAGCTATTTGTTTGTTGTAGTTATCATTGTTGTTTGGCAGGCCCAGGCCGTTTGAACCTGCCAACCCCTGTTGTATGTGGCTGGCACCCTAGCCACTGAGGTACAGATGCCGAGCTGCAGGTAATTTTTCTATTTTGTGTAGAGACAGGGTCTTTAAAAATAACAACTGTTATTGTTTAAAAATTGGACTTTTAAACAATAACAGTTGAATTTTAGTATTATACAGGTGGTCCACAGATTATGGATGAGATATTTCCCTGAGACCACCTTTAGGTCAGCTTTGTATGTAATCAGATCTCTGATGAACAGTGCATATACAATAATCAATAACAATACTAGAATAGCTCATGTGGTAATAATACAGTGTAATACAGTAATAATAATACCACTGCACTTAAGAATAAGTTACAGAAACTATTATGCTCTTTCTTTTTTATTTATTTTTATTTTTTTTTTTGAGACAGAGCCTCAAGCCGTCACCCTGGGTAGAGTGCCGTGGCATCATAGCTCACAGCAACCTCCAATTCTTGAGCTCAAGCGAGTCAAGTCTGCCTCCGCCTCCCAAGTAGCTGGGACTACAGGCGCCTGCCACACGCCCGGCCATTTTTTGGTTGCAGCCGTCATTGTTGTTTGGCGGGCCCAGGCTGGATTCGAACCCACCAGCTCAGGTGTACATGGCTGGCGCCTTAGCCCATTGAGCCACAGGCGCTGAGCCATGCTCTTTCTTTTAATTCAAACAAACAATATAAAAATAAATTTATAAAAAATATTGGATAGGATGTAAAAGAAATTTCAGAAAAGGATATCAAAGGCTAACACTTGTTTCAATGTTAGGCTAATAAAATTGTTATGCTTATTCTGTTCTTTTTTTTTCTTTTTTGTAGTTTTTGGCCAGGGCCGGGTTTGAACCTGCCACCGCTGGTATATGGGGCTGGCGCCTTACTCCTTTGAGCCACAGGCGCCGCCCTCTGTTTTTTTTTTTTTTTGCCCAAATCAGTAATAACCTTTCTGGCCAAGCACAGTGGCTCACACCCATAATCCTAGCACCGTGGGAGACAGGAGGATGGCTTGAGCTCAGGAGCTCTTGCTCAGGGTGGAATGCAGTGGGATCATCAGTCTCATTATAAGTTTCACTGTCACTCAGGCTGGGATGCAATGGGATCATCATAGTTCACAGCAATCTCACACTCCAGAGCTCAAGTGATCCTCTTGCCTCAGTCTCCTGAGTAGCTGGGACTACAGGCATGCACCACCACACCCAGCTAATTTTGCCTTTTCTTTAGTAGAGAGGGGTCTTGTTCTTGTTCAGGCTAGTCTCAAACTCCTAAGCTCTAAGCGATCTTCCCACCTCATTTTCCCAGAGTACTAGGATTACAGGTGTGAGCAATCTCGGGTGCCCGGCCTAAATCCTAGTTCCTCTGAATCATGTAAATGGCATTCTGGACTTGACCAAGTGTAGAAAAGAACTTGATATAATATAACATCACTTCCTAAATTCAAGACAGAGTTAAAGAATGATTACTATTAAGGTAATGATGACTTGGACAGCACAATTAATTCTAAACCATTTAAATAAAGATAGGTAAATTTATCAATACATTTTTGCAATGCATTAGTTAAACCCAGTATCAATCACATATTCTGTGCACTCTAGCTCTGCACAGGGTCTTTTAGGAGGGAGTTAAATACTACTCTATGTTACTGTCTAGGAACCAAGCACCAGATCTGGCACTCACCTCTACATCCCATCTTCCCACGCTGGCCCACTGGGTCCAGTTGCCTGGCCCATCAGCCGCCCCTCTGCTTGCCACCCACAGTCACAGAGACACACCACATTTCCTGCCTGCCTCTGGACCTTCCCACCTGCTGTCCCCTCTCCTTGGAAGGCTCTTTTCCTGGGTCTTAGCTTGTCTGCAGTCCTCTCATCCCTCAAGCCTCAGCTCCACCTGTCACCTCCTCGGAAAGGGCTTTCCCAAGCCCATCCTGAGATTCTCTCCTGCAGAACCCTGTCCATTCTCTTCATAGGCCTTCCCCTTTTGAAATGAACTCAGTTTTGGCTTGTTTACTTGTTTATTGTCTATCTTCCACTGAGCTGAGAGAATTTTTCAATTTTGGCTGTCCCAAGCAGGAACACCCTTCCCGTGTGGTGGAGGAAGGTCTTGGTAGGAAGCAGAGGCTCAAGGGTCCTTCTCTCCATTCTCAGAAAACCAGGAGAGAGTACAGGGCATAAGCTGGGCCAGTGAGATGCTGCAGGTGGGGCCTCCGAGCCTTGAGGAGTGATGCAGGAAAGCAAGGATTGATAAAGGAGGGAAAAAAGGATTGTGACACAGCAGGGACCCAGGGATGGCAGAGGTGAGGACCGCAGAGGATGGCCCCTACCTCCTGGCTGGTGTGATCAATGGTGCTATGAACATAGGTACACAAATACCTGTTTGCATCTCTGCTTTAATTCCTTTGGGTGTATACCCAGAAGTGGCATTGCCATGTCAAATATTACTATTTTTATTATGGTAACATGTATCACATAAAATTTACCATTTTAATTTTAACCATTTTTAACTGTACAGTTCCGTATCATTAAGTACACTGTCATTCTCCTGCCACCATCATCCACCTCGAGAACTTTTTTCATCTTATAAAACCGAATCTCTAACTCCCCGTTCCCGCCTGTCAGCACCATTCTACCTTCTATCTGTGTGAATTTGACCCTCTAGGTATTTCATATAAATGGAATCATACAATATTTGTCATTGTGTGACTGGCTTACTTCACTCAGGTTCATTCATGTTGTAGCAAGTGTCAGAATTTTCTTCCTTATGAAGGCTGACTAATATTCCATTGTAAGGATAGACCACGTTTTGTGGGTCCATTCATCTGCCTGTGGGCACCTGGGTGGCCTCTACCTCTTTGCTGGTGTGATCATTGCTGCTATGATCATGCTACATGAATAAGTTTGCGTCTCTGCTTTGATTCCGTTGGGTATATACTAAGAAGTGGGATGGCTGGATTATCTGGAAATTCTGTATTTAATTTTTTGAGGCACTACCATAGGGCCTTCCTCAGTAGCTATATCACTTTATATTTCCACTCAAATAGTTTAAAAAAAAATTTTTTTTTTCTTTTTTGAGACAGAGCCTCAAGCTGTCACCCTGGATAGAGTGCTGTGGCATCACAGCTCACAGCAACCTCCAATTCCTGGGCTCAAGTGAGTCTCCCGCCTCCGCCTCCCAAGTAGCTGCGACTACAGGCACCCGCCACAA
>CAUYRH010009810.1:0-28446 GCA_963574655.1 Perodicticus potto | reverse complement strand
ACCCTATGTGGATACCCTTGATCACCTTTTCTTCCCTGATTGCAATGGCTAAAACTTCCATTACAATGTTGAAGAGCAATGGAGACAAAGGGACAACCTTACCTGGTTCCTGATCTAAGTGGAAATGGTTTCAATTGAACTCCATTCAATATGATATTGGCTGTGGGTTTGCTGTAAATGGCCTCTATCAGTTTAAGAAATGTCCCTACTATACCAATTTTTTTAAGTGTTCTGATCATGAAGTGATGCTGGATATTATCAAAAGCTTTTTCTGCACCAATTGAGAGAATCATATGGTCTTTATTTTTTAATTTGCTTATTGCTGAATTACATTTATAGATTTACATATATTGAACCAGCCTTGAGATCCTGGGATAAAGCCCACTTGGTCATGGTGTATAATTTGTTTGATGTGTTGTTGGATTCTGTTTGTTAGTATCTTGTGAAATATTTTTGCATCAATATTCATTAATGATATTGGTCTATAGTTTTCTTTTCTTGTTGGGTCTCTCCCTGGTTTAGGGATCAAGGTGATGTTTGCTTCATATAATGTGTTGGGTAGTATTCCTTCTTTTTCTATATTTTGGAAGAGGTTTAGTAATATAGGTACTAATTCTTCTTTAAAGGTTTGGTAGAATTCTGACGTGAAGCCATCTGTTCCCGGGGTTTTCTTTTTGGGAAGATTTTTTATAGTTGATACTATTTCAGAACTTGATATAGGCCTGTTCAACGTTTCCACTCCATTCTGGCTGAGTCATGGTAGGTGGTGTGCTTCCAAGATTGCTCGATTTCCTTCAGATTTTCATATTTCTGAGAGTAAAGTTTCTTGTAATATTTGTTAAGGATTTTTTGAATTTATGAGGGGCCTGTTGTTATTTCGTCTTTACCAATTCTGATTGATGAAATTAGAGATTTTACTCTTTTTTTCCTGATTAGGTTATACAAAGGTTTATCTACTTTATTGACCTTTTCAAAAAACCAACTTTCTGATTGGAGTTGGAGTTTTCTGGAGGAACCGTTAATCAGTCAAGAACCAGTTCTCTGGTTTCTCATCTCCTCCACGACCTCCATGTTCCTCCTTTCTCCCTCTTCCCCTTTAGTTTTATAGTTCAATTTCTGAACTTTCTCCCTGTGGCAGGATTCCATCAAGCTGCTCCTTAGAGTATCGAGGTTGTTGGTAGCTTTGTTCTGGAGAAACTGCCAGTGAAGAAATGAGGCCTGGTAGGTTGGTTTGTTTTCCTGAGAGGCCATGGCGGTGTGCTTGGGATTCTACCACCAGAGGGAATGGGATTTTCTGTTCAGCCCCCCATTACACAGAGGCCCTGGGGGCTGGCAACCCTTCTCTGTGCTGCCGGAGCCAGCCATCCCCCTGGTGGTGGCTGTGTTCGCTGGGGGAAAGCCGGCTCCAGGCCAGCTCCTGTGCTTCCGGAGCCCGTGTGCCTCTCTGCTGGATCGTCCTACTACTGGGATAAGCCCCATCCTCCCTAATGGGGCTGTAGAAGGCTTTAGTCAGTGAGCACTGAGGGTGCCGAAAGGAGAGCCGAGTCCCCTCTTTTCTGCCACAGTCACAATTTATCCCGTTCCTGGTGCCTGTGCTGCAGAGGAACTGTGGTGGCTCCTGGGAGCTCAACCCCACTTGGGATTTCAGCCAGTCTCTTCTCTGGGTTGCTTTTTTTGTTGCTGTCTTATTTTATGCATTCCATCTGTTTCCAAGTTCGAGGGTTTTTTAAAATTTAAGACTGGGGGAGGGAGAGCTGTCTAGGATGATGTAAAATGTGGACCGATTGGAAGTGACCGCTTTTGGCTTCATGAAGAGATGAGAGCCACACGACGGGATAATCTGGATGCCAACAGGATTAACTCAGAAGGAAGCCAAGGCCCAGCCCCGGAGCCTGGAGGAAGCCTGCTCCAGCTGGTGTGGGTCACTCGCACACCTCTGTCCTTGCCTTTCCTGTTGTGCAGTCCATATCCTCGGTTGTTTGGGGATGGGGGACGAGGCGCACTGGAGCCTAGGCTGGCTGCTCACAGGCCTGTGCTTGTGGCCTGGGGCAGGTTTCCCACACTGATGCTCACTGCAGTTTTTTCAGCCTTCCAGTGGGCCAGGGTGATCTGGGCGTGAGGTGGGGGCTTGGAGGTGTGTACGCAGGTGCTCAGAAGTGTGGTTTCTATGTGAGAAACCATAGGTCATGTTTTCTTCTAATGCCATCTTTCCCCTTATCATGGGCTTTGGTGACCCAAGGTTATGCTGTATGTCTAGCTTGTCCCTCATGAAATCATGCAAGCTGATGGTTATTGGCCGCCATTCCTTTAGGAGCAGCAGAGGAGCTGAGTGACAGTGAGGGCCCCCGAAAGCGTCAACTGTGGTGACTCTTACATGGTTCCTTGGGACCGGTGCTTGGAGGGAAGGCCAGCTGGGCGCTCCCCACAGTGGGACCCGGTCTTCTCTTGTTGGTCTCTGTCTTACAGTCTTCTATTGTGACTCCAGTGAGGTTCTGCTCGTTGCCTGGCTCTCAGGAGCTGCTCAGGAAGCACTTGTTGAATGTAGTAATTGGTGAGTGTCACCTTAGCTGTGCTGAGGGTGTGCCTGCTCACAGTTGCCCAGAGCTGCCCGTGGGGCTTTGTGTCTTTCCTCTTCCTTGAACTGTGAGCCCCTTGAAGCCCCCGACTATGGCTGTTGGCTGGTTGTGCCCTCCAGTGTGGGGTTCTTGCATATGTGTGCCTTCGTTTGCCAGCACCTGTTTGTGAGTGTCTGTGTGCCAGGTGGGCACCATAGCTAGGCACAGACACACACAGTTTTTAAAAAATTTGGCACAGTCCTTGCTCCAAGAAGGCTGGATGAGTAAAGATTCCTAGCCTTGGCTGGTCACAGGCTTCTCTGAGTGTCTGCTGGAGGCCTTGCCTTTCTTCCTAGCAAGATGTACACGGCACCTGTCCTCCAGTACCTTTATCCCTATAGATCCCAGTGGTCCTGGACCAGCACTGGTCTCGTCTCTGGGTGGTGGTGATCAATACTCGGGAACTAAGGGCTGGGTGAGTGGTGACTCCATGTTCTTCAGGAGTGTTGTGTGTGGGTGGCGGAGGGTGTGGTGGGTCAGAGAAAGCCCTGCGGGAAAGCCTCTGCCTGGGGCAAGTCCTGAAGGCCACCAGGGTAGGAGGTGTGCACCAAGGCACAGGGTAGAGACAGCCCTGTGTGCTGGAGCCACACAGATGGCACTTGCTGGGCTTGCAGTATGAAATGTGGGGCCCAGGAGAGAAGGGAGAAAGAGTTAGCAGGGAGCTTTTGTGTGCCCCAGGTAGACCCAGACCCAGACCCAGGCGATGAGGCTTTTAAAATTAGGCAGGGTGAGTCAGGGTCTGGGGCCAGTGCATGACAGGCTGTGGCAGACGGGGAGGCCAGGCTGAGGCTTTAGACCTGCTGTGCGAGGAGCCTGGGTGAGTCAGCAGGGACAGCAATGTGGTGGGTCTTGGAGCTGTCCAGCCTGGGGCTTTGCGTGTGGTGGCCCCGGGATTGGAGGGAGACAGATGATAGCCCATGTGGGGTCTCTATAGGACTCCAGCCAAGTCCCTCTGGGGAGCCAACCCTCTCCTGCCACTGAGAGGTGGTGTTGAGGGGTGAATTGAAGCTCATAAACCTTCCCTTGGAAAACTGTTCTGGGGATGGGATGAGAAGTGCAGCTTCTGCTCCCCCACAAAGCACCGTTCTCAGGCCCGCTCTCAGCTGGCTGTCGTGGACCCTCAGGAAGGATGTGTTCTGCCCACTGCAGTAATGTGTATTTTTTCTGTTTTTCTTTGCAGGAAGCGAGGGATAGAAGTTGTGCAGGTGAGTACAGACCACACCCTCACTGTTTTTCAGGTGGAGAAGCTGTTAGTGCCACCTTCCCCCTTTCTTCAAGCACCTGGGCACTTGGCCCTCTCTCCATGTTCATCTTGTTTCTACCTCTTCCCCCTGTGGATATGATGTGATTTCTGCCCAGGCTGGGCACAGACTCCACGTGGTGCTTGCTTGGATTTGGAGAATCGCTGTGCCTTTGTCGATGGAAGGGGCTGACTTGGGGAGGGTTAGTTTGGGAGTCCTGAGGGCATGTGTGGCAGTGCTCGGGTGAGATGGTGTGGTAGCCACCCAGCCAGCCATCTGTTGTCCTGTTTCCTTTGTTTGTTCACCCCTGGTGGATGTGGAGAAGGTGCTCATTAGTTGGAGAAGGGTGGAGGGAGGAAGGAGGGAGGAGGAAAGATGGATGGAGGGAGGGAGAGAGGGAAAGGAAGGGAAGGACGGAGGGAGGGTGGAGGAAGGAAACATGACAATACACGCAGACCCTATGTGAGGACCAGCTGTGATATCTGCACTAAAGGCTGTCCCTAGCATCTGATGAGCATTCTGTAAGACTCGAGGGTGGCCTGGCTGAGTTCTTTGATGCTGTCACTGTCTTTGTTGAGGGTGACTGCTGGTCCATGCAGCTGTGCTGGTGGTGTTCCTTCTTGCTCTGCAGGCCTCATCTGTAGCTGCACAGAGGGTAACCAGGCGAGGGACTAGATGAGTGTGAATGAAGTACTGTCCCTTGCTGGAGTATCTGAAGCTGGATAATGGGTGTACTGCAGAGCCCACCTTTGTTAACACCAGCTGCAATCCTCCCTAGATAGGACGCCCCTTCTTCAGCAACCACAGGATAGCAGCTTCCCTATTCCACAGTTTCAGCACCCTGGGCCCAGAGGTGCCAGTGGAGGCCCCAGAGCCTCCCCTGCTCCTGGGACCAGAGTGGTGGGAGTGGTTGGCAGGGCCTGAGTGCCTTGGTCCAGTGGCTCTGGAGAAGGGTTGCTAAATTCTTCCTCCTGACCTCCCTCCTGGTAGTTATGGGTTGAGCTTGTCACCAGGAGGCTGAGGTTTGTTTTGGGGTAGGGAAGTAATTTCCGGAAGCCACACACCCATGTTTATCTAGGCTCTGCAAAGTTGCATGATCTGCACTCAAGTTTTCTGGGGCCTTTGTTTCTCTATGCATCACATGGGGAAGCTGGAATTCCAGAATGGCTTAGGGCCATGTTTTCAGGGGCCACGTCTGATTAATCGGTCGTGGTTTCCTGGAGGATTTAAAATCTGTGAATGGGTGAGGACGGGGTTTGATTGCTAATGCCTGCTAGGGGTACAGGCATTGGCAGAGCAGGGGCAGTTGTATGTCTCTTCATAGGGTCCAGTGATCTCCTGACTTATTCCTGCTGTGGGAAGCAGTGGCATATATATGCCTTCTGGTCCTTTCTGATGGCTACTTGGAAATCTGTAGATCTTTTGCTAATGCTGCTTTTTTTTTTTTTTTTTGAGACAGAGTCTCACCATGTCATCCCTTGGTAGAGGGTAGAGTGCTGTGGCATCATAGCTCACAGCAACCTCCAACTCTTGGGCTTAAGTGATTGTCTTGCCTCAGCCTCCCAGGTAGCTGGGACTACAGGTGTCCGCCACAATGCATGGCTGTTTTTGTTGTTGTTGTGGTCATTGTTGTTTGGTAGGCCCAGGCAGAGTTTGAACCCACCAGCCTCAGTGTATGTGGCTGGTGCCCTAAACACTGAGCTACGGGCACGGAGCCTACCGATGCTGCTTTATCCACAGTAAGCCCCTGACTGATAGTTGGAGCTATAGTTGGAGCTAATTGTGTGCAGGAAGATCTTAGGTCTGTCTTGTGGTTTGATGCAGTCCCTCGTGAGGGTCCACGAGGGACTTGCCTTTGGGAGCCATTTGTAGAGGCGGAGTACAGGTGTTCCCAGGAAGCACACTGTTTGACAGGGAAAGAAAGCTGCCCCTCAATACCTGACATGCGATCTGACCTGTAACAAAGTGGGCCGCCACCCCCATCACCCCAGGAGAGAGGATGTGAAAGACAAGCAGGGGTCAGCGAGCTCAGTTTACATGGTTTCCTGGGAAGATTTAGACTGAAATCTTTAATCCACTTAGTGTGTGGGTGGGACAGGAGACTGCAGCCATTGTGTCACAACATCGTGGGTAGAAGGGTTGTGAAATCTCTCTAGCCTTTTTTTTTTTTACACATACAATCATTCCCAAGTGAAACCTTTGTACATGCATCTGCTGTTCATTTTGATGGTGACTTAGGGCAGGAAGTGATGGCTGGGGACCAGAGTAAAGTCAAACTGGACATTTTCCACCCTGGCATCTCCCGTGATGTCTTTCTGTTTACATCCTCCTAGCATCCCTGAGAACTTTTAAATTTTTTCTTTGAGACAGAGTCTCATTTTGTCACCCTAGTAGAGTGCTATGGTGTCATAGTGCAGAGCGACCTTAGATTCTTGGACTCAAGTGATTCCCTCTCTCTCTCTTTTTTTTTTTTTCTTGAGGCAGAGTCTCACTTTGTCATCTCCGGTTAGAGTGCCGTTGCGTCATAGTGCACAGCAACCCCAAACTCTTGGGCTTAGGCGATTCTCTTGCTTCAGCCTACAGAGTAGCTGCGACTACAGGTGCCTGCCACAATGCCCGGCTGTTTTTTTGTTGCAGTTTGGCCAGGGCCGGGTTCAAACCTGCCACCCTTGGTATATGGGCCCTACTCACTAGAAATTTTAAATTTTTTTAAAGATGTTGAGAAAGGCTTTTTGCAAAATTGGGAGGCAAGCCACTGTCTGCTTTTTCAAAATGAGCCAGGCTCCTGTGTTCTGTGTGCCGTGTCCTCTGCCTGTGGGGCCCTGGGAGCTGGAGGAGGCATTTGCCACTTGCTGGGTACAGCCGACAGTGATTGGAGAGGCTGAGCATCACCTTGCTGCCTGTGTCGTGGTGTTTCCCGTGTCAAGTCCTCTAGTGGGCGCTGTCCTGCTCTTTGGTGATGCCCCCTTTAGCAGTGAGGAGGCAGAAGCTCAGACTGTCGTGACTTCTCTAGGGGAGTTCAGGCGGCCCATTGGTAGGGTTGGGAGTCCATTTGTCTCAAAAGTCCATGTTTGTTTTTCTAACTGGGTCTCTGCTACATACTAATAGGCTGCTCTATTTACTAAATAGTTCCATGCTTTGGCTACTACCTAAAAAAAGATATTGGGGCTCAGGGTGAGGACTCTAGACTGGAAAATGCTGGTAAGATCTTGGGGCATTTGTTCCCGTCAGGGGAGTTATTTCTCATCTAGTTATTTAATGGCAACAGTAGCAATGTCAATGCTTAACAGGTGTTGTGGACAGTGGTGTACTAGGCATTGTTCCATTTGCTTTAAAGTAACATTTGTGTGCAACTTTCCAGAGGTGGGGGTGGGAGCGTATTTAAGAAGATAAATTTTGTAGCTCTTCAGCTTCTTTTGCCTGTTTCTGTGTTTGTGAATGAGCTTGTAAAACTCTCTTTCTCTGTCACCCCAGAGATTGTAAACTCTTCTTCCCTGTTGCCCCAGCCGCCCCTTTCACATGCTCTTTCCTCCCATCTCGGTAGAGGCAGTGAGCATAGTGGTGCGGGGTAAGACCACCTGGGTGCAGGTTCCTGTAGAGTTGCCAAACCACTCTTTGTCAGTCTGCCCACCTATAAAGTAGGGACAGTCCTGGTGCCTCTTCCCTGGCATTGTTGTGGAGGACTGAGTTAATCTAGGTAAAGAAATTGGCACCATGCCTGGCACACCAGGAAGCTGCAGTCTGCAGGAGAATCACACTGGCTATCTATCCACAGGCGGAGACCACAGGACCTAAAACCCTCCCAGTTGTCAGGAAAAGTGGCCATTGTTATCCTGAGGCTAGGGAGGTATTTGCTGTTGCTTGCTTGCAGCAAAGTTGAAAGAGGACCTGATTGAGCTGTCAGCTGACAGCACATTAAGAATGACTTTTGGTAGCAGATTACTGTAGTTCTTGGTGTATAATTCCAAAGGAATTCAAAGAATTTGCTATGGTAAATCTTTTCCCATCTTTTTCTTGGAATAAATGGTTTTAGTACTCGTATTTATAAAAATTGAAAAATAGAGACAGAATTTATTAAACCCCATCTTAATCTAACAATAGGCAATAGTGATCTGTGGGTAAATGAAGTAATTTAAAAAAAAAAAAATCCCTATCCTGGCCAGGCCTGGTGGCTCATGTCTGTAATCCTGGTGCTTGCTGGAGGCCAAGATGGGATCACTTGAGTTTAGGGGTTGAGACCAGCCTAAGCGAGAGTAAGACTCTGTCTATACTAAAAACAGAAAATTGGCTGGGCATGGTAGTACACACCTGTACTCTCAGCTACTGAGAGGCTGAGGCAAGAGGATCACTTGAACCCAAGAGTTTGAGGTTGCTGTGAGCTAGGCCAACACCATGGCACTCTAGCCCGGGAGACAGAATAAGACTCTGTCTCAAAAAAAAAAAAAAAAAGAAAAAAAGGCCGGGCACAGTGGCTCACACCTGTAATTCTAGCACTCTGGGAGGCTGAGGCGGGTGGATTGTTTGAGCTCACAGGTTTGAGACCAGCCTGAGCAAGAGTAAGACCCCATCTCTAAAAATAGCCGGGCATTGTGGCAGGCGCCTGTAGTCCCAACTACTCTGGAGGCTGAGGCAAGAGCATTGCTTAAGCTCAAGAGTTTGAGGTTGCTGTGAGCTGTGATGTCATGGCACTTGACTGAAGGTGACAAAGTGAGACTGTTTCAAAAAAAAAACAAACCTACTTTTTTCTTCAGAGATGTGTTTCTAGTATTGTTTATTTTTTATACATGTATGTTTCTGCTGTGTTGATCAATTTTATGCTAATAGCAATTATAATAATAATTCAAGAGAAAAATTTTGACACTTAAAGCTTTATGACCACACAGAATTTAAAAAAAATCCACGTTTATATACATTTTTTTTTTGACTTAATCGTATAGTGGGGTAATCAACGAAAGGCTTTCAAATGTGGGCTAGTGCAAACATCTCTGAGGAAAGTGGATTGGAAATTGGAGTTTGATGAGGAAAAAGGAACATTGTTAGATTTCCAACTGTTAAAGAGCTTGTTATGTAATTTTAAAATGGACGATGGTGGATCTCAAATTGCTGTGGTATTTGGATTCCATTGGATCCATTTAAAAGAGAAATAGCAACAGTTTTATTTTAAAATGTTAATATTTACAGTATGTTGGAAATTACATCCTCTATAAGTATTTAAACTTAGGATGAGAAGTTTTAGATGTCAACTTGAAAATGGACAAATAGATATGTAGTTCTAAACATTTATTTTAGGGGGTCTGGTTTGAAGGCCATCGCTTTAGGGTATTACCTTGTTTACTTCTCAGAACCATGCTGTGAGGCAGGTGCTTCCTTGGAGAGGGACAGCAGTGGGACTCAGGTCTTCAAGAGGCCCTACTGGGGCTGGGCCAGGCTGACTGCAGGCTCTGTCTGTCCCTATGTGACACACAACGGCCTGCCATTTCATTGGCAGTGGAATTGTCTGTGGACTGACCAGCCTCCTTTAACCTGGTCCTTTAGGCCAAGTGATGATAATAATGAAAGACATGTGGCTCCATGCTCAGGGCTGCTGGCGGTGTAGGGCAGGAAGCTGCAGGTGAGCAGAACCCAGGCAGCTCAGGAGGAGTGCAAGTCTGCCTTGTATCTAGTGCTGAGGCTTGGCCTGGGACACGGGGAGACTCAGCAGGACTGTGTGATGAGATGTCCTTCACCTAATGTCTAGAGAGGCTGCCTGCCTCACTGTGATTGTTGCAGGTACCTGTCTGCCTTACTCTCCTCTTCTGTAGTATTATAGTGAGGATGCCGAACACACAGGCTGCCCAGGACTTCACCATTTCAGTTGTTTAATAATTGGTGGCATTCAACCTGTGAAGTGAGAGCCTCTTCTAGCCAGGGGATGTGGATTGGGCAGACCTGGTTCCTTTACAGTAGCATGTGGGAAACCTGGACAGCTGCTATGGACCAAGCAGCAGGTGCTGGGGACTCAAACACCATCCACAGCCAGGTCCCATCAGCTCTCTGTAATGTCTGCAGGTAGCAGCCAGTGTCCAAGTTGGGCAAGGACAGCAGACAGGCACGGAGGATGGCCCTTACTGAGCCTGTTCACTCAGAAAGGCTTCCTGGAGGAGGAGCCTGGGAAGTAGGTCTGGGGCTCTCTTGAGGACCAGGCAGAAGGCTTGTGCCAGCTCTGCTGGGTGCTGTCACCTGTGGGGCATTTTCTACTCTGATCTGTGGGGAGAACTCAAGAGGAAAGATCTCCTTTGTGGAACCCACTGTCCCATTGTAGAGCAGCCCTGAATTTGGTGGTAAGACTCCAGAAGAATAGTGTACCCATCAGCCGGCCAGCTTCCAGCCTGGGCAACCTTAGGAATGTGTGTTTGCACCCCTTTCCCTGCCCCAGCATGTTCTTAGGGTTGCCTTTCCTCAGTTATTTTAAAAGATCAGGGAGAAGGAGATGGCTGTTAGCATGTGTGGGCTTGGGGTTTTATTTTAAAATGCAAATGAGCAAGCTGAAGTGTGGGAAGTACAGTAGCCGATTATAGATACATTGTCGTCCTTCCAAATTCCTTGAGAATCAGACATTACAAAACCCAGTCTCTGGAGCAGCCGCTGTTTCTCAAGCATGCAAGAAAGTAAATAAGTTCCCCCAGTTTGCAAAAACGTGAGTGGCGGACACAGGCCTTTCTGTGGGTAATTTCTCCAGAGCTGTCGCTTGCTTGAGATGCTGGGGTTCTTTGGATAAGTATTTTTCTCCCTTTCTGCACCACCCTTTCTGGGAAAGAGGTTGGATGGCAGATGATCAAGCCACCAAAAAGAGGCAAGACTGAGAAAGAGACAGACATTAAGACCCCGAGAGATGGCGTGTGTACTCAGAGCTGAGGCAGAAGGACCAGCCAGGGGAGGGAAAGATGGCAGCTGCGGCAGCTTGTTCAGACAGGTGTGTCAAACACAAGCAGCAGAGCCTTAGGTTTCCTAATTTAGAGCCAGAGGGGGAGAGTCCTGTGGTTGCATAGTACACTTCTGTTCAAGGATTGATTATAAATCCTAATTCTCCTTTTGAGCATTAAAAAATGCATTTGTTATTTAGGTTGTATTTTCACGTGGTACTGAAATTGTTTTATTTATTTATTTATTTTTGGTAGAGACAGAGTCTCACTTTATCACCCTTGGTACGAGTGCCGCAGCGTCACAGCTCACAGCAACCTCCAACTCCTGGGCTTAGGCAATTCTCTTGCCTCAGCCTCCCAAGTAGCTGGGACTATAGGAGCCTGCCACAATGCCTGGCTATTTTATTTGTTTTGTAGTTCAGCCGAGGCTGGGGTTGAACCTGCCACCTTCGGTATATGGGGCCAGTGCCCTACTTGATGAGCTACAGGTGCCGCCCTGAAATTGTTTTAAAAGGTATGCAGATAAAGGTGTCAAATGTGCCACGGCTGGGGTCCGTCTGCCTCTTGTGCTGTCTCCCCAGTGGGCTGGCACTGGTGCCCATGTTACTGGGGTGCAGGTGGGGTTGAACACCTTTGAGCATTCTTCCTTCTACCTGTTTCCTCTGAGTACAGGCCTTTGAGAATATGGATCGCTGTGACCTTTTTCAGAGAGCCTGCTATTCTTGGAGCTGGAAGAGCCCAATACCAATACCTATTCATTCTCATTATGGGCAATGTCCCTTTTATGGCCACGTGAGCCTGATGCTGACCTCTCAGATGACCCCAGAACCTCCAGGGTAGACTGCCATGGGGTTGGGGAGTTGGCTGTGTACACAGTGTTCCCACCATTCTTTGAGGCTAGTTATGGACGTAGGTTGTTTGCCGCTGTGCCTGACCTCCCTGTGGGTCCAGACCTGGGATTAAGTTTCTCTTAGTCTGTTTTTCTGGTTGTGCGGTATCATTTTTCTCATCTCAAAGTAGAGATGATAGTGCACAGGACTCAAGACACCTATCACGTATGTTGAAGGAGTGTGAGTTGATTTTTTTTCATCTTTTCTTATGAGCAGTGGTGGCATAAGAGAGGAGAAAATACAGCTGCAGATGAAACTGGGTTGCTGAGAAAAGTGCATTGCCGCAGTGTAAAGAACATGGTCTCTTTTTTGTTTCTCTTCCTCCAATGTACTACTTTAGGGTTTCTGATGATTGTGGATTTTAGCCTTTTTAAAAGTTAGATTTGATTGTTTTTTTTTTTAAATTTGAAATGCAGATATTTTTTCTTAAACATTGAAAATTATTTTCTTACTCTTTTACTTAGGATATATAGTTAACAGATACACAAATTTATGTGAAAGCATGATCACCATAGTACTTTTTTTATACTAATGACAAACAGAATGAGGAAGAAGAGTTATATAAATCAGAATCTGCTCATATCAACTTTTTAATTTAGCATCTGCTCATATCAACTTTTTAATTTAGCCATTAAAAAAGATCATATCTTGGAAGATATGGGAAAATGGCTTGTGAGTTGCAGTTGAGTGCTGTTGACTACACTGATTAGACTTGCTGTTAGAAATAGAAACCAGTACTGCCTCTTAGGCCTGCGGACCTTCAGAAGGCTGTGGCTGTCAGTTCCGGGGTGGTTCTTTCCCTGGCCTTTGATTTGGCTGAGTGGACTTGAGCACGTTCCTTTAAAAAAAAAAAAAAGATCCCACATCCTGTGTCGGGACAACAAACAGAACTCTGCCAAGGTAGAGGGGCTCCCTGTGCTCCAAGATGCTGGGGCCCCTTCTTGCAGGCCTTATGGTCTTGCAGAGCCCCCGGTCACTCCACACCATGCTGAGTTGGGACTGCATCTTCTGGTACCCACCGGCTTCAGTTGGTCATCAGAAATTTAGCAGCTTCCTTGGAGTATGTCAAGTAAGCACTTTACATAAAAGCAAAGAAAAGGATTGAGGAATATGGAGAAATAGGAACGTGGTGGGAATAGGGAATTGAAAAAGCTAGAAGCAAGATTCTGCTTTTAAGGAGCCACCCATCCTGGGGTGAAGTTGTTCATAGCTATTGCACTCAGAATGTGATTCCCAGGTGATCTGGGCACACATCACAGTTGAAGAAACTGGTGGGAATACTGGACTTGTCAAAGATTGGTGGCTATTTGGGCTGGGTGGGGTACCTGGGAGCAGTGCAGATGCAGGGCTGAGACCCTGAGGAGAAAGTGTGTACACATCAAGTCCCTGGACCATGCTCCATGCCTAGTTTTGCACACCACTGCCACAGTCAGAAGCAGGAATGGGGACATGCCTTGCCTTCAGGTAAGTTCCCAAGGTCGTGAAGAACCCTTGGGTTGGGTGAGAAGCTGGCATCTCCTTCTCCAGCCCCTTCCCGCTCATATCACTGTTTGTGTTTTAGATCTGCCACATGTCACCTTGCCTGTGACATCTCCCCTGCTTTCCCAGCAGCACCCCCGAGCCCCTGTCACAGCCCCCAAGCTGGACCTACCTGTTTGTGTCCTGAGGCCACAACTTTCTAGTCTCCAAGGATGCATAGCCTGGCTGTGGTGTGTGTTCTGTTTGCTGGGTGAGTGAATTAAGGACGGAGCTTTTGTTCTATGCAGGCTGAGGCAGGCCCTGAGGGTCTTGTTTGCTAAAAATAACTCTGGATTATTCTTTTGCTCATTAAATAATATGTGCTCGTTGCTGAAATGTTGGGAAATCAAGACAGGACTAAAGATGAAAACCCAGAGATAATCATGAATGCAAGTGTTACTGTGTTTTCCTCTAGTCTTTCTCATATCATTACATAAAATGTGCTCCTTGTTACATACAGTACACATTCAAGTTGGGCTTTTCTGTGTGCATAGTTTTGCCACTTGCATTTGGGGGATGGATGAGCACGCACTTGTGCGATTTAAACATCTTGGAAATACTGTTGTAGCCGATGCATCAATTCTCCATAATCCCCATGTCTCAGCACCTATTGATGGAACCATTTCTCTGCTCCAGAGCCTCAAGTCCTAGGTTACTTCTGGTTTATTGTTATTAACAGTGCTGCTGTGATGTCTTTGGACCTAATTCATATCTCTAGTTGTCTGTTAGGTTGATGTCTAGAAATGACTTTAGTGAGTTTAAGGCTTGGAGATCTTAGGGTATGGCAGTGCCAAATGGCTTGTAGACTGTTTGCATTTCTTTGCACTCCCACTGGCAGTGCATACCAGGATATATCTCAGGCCAGTGATTTGTAGTTCACTTTGGTGTCCACCATGCCTAGCCCTGCGCAAGCAGCAGGAGGTGGAGGGATCCAGGGTTGCACAACACAGCACCAGACTCCAGCCAACACTTGGATGAGTAAAGCAGTGTGGCCACCACTCCACCATGCTGCCTTGGGGTAATAACACAGGCTGACCTTGATAGAGAGTTATTATTATAATTCTTATATTCCTTGTAATAGTCTTGGTAGGTACAGACTGTTGCCATCTTCATGTTGTGAACAAGGAGACTGAAGTAGAGGTTGAATAGCTTGTCCAAAGTTGCATACTTAGCATATGGGGGAGCTGCGATTGGAACCCAGGCATTTAGGCTCTTGAGGGCTTGTTTATTATTATTATTATTTTAGTATTATTATTGTTTTTTGAAACAGAGTCTCAAGCTGTTGCCTTGGGTAGAGTGCTGTGGTGTCACAGCTCACAGCAACCTCAAACTCTTGGTTGTAAGCGATTATCTTGCCCACCAAGTAGCTGGGACTGCAAGCACCCGCCACAATCCCTGGCTATTCTTTTTTTGTTGTTGGAGTTGTCATTGTGGTTTTTTAGCTGGCCTGAGCTGGGTTTGAACCGCCAGCCTCAATGTATGTGGCCAGCCTCCTACCCACTGAGCTATGGGTGCCGCCTATTATTATTTTATTTTTTTTGAGACAGAGCCTCAAACTGTGGCCCTGGGTAGAGTGCTGTGGCATCACAGCTCACAGCAACCTCAACTCTTGGGCTTAAGCAATTCTCTTGCCTCAGCCTCCCAAGTAGCTGGGACCACAGGTGCCAACCACAACACCTGGCTATGTTTTTTTTTTTTGAGACAGAGCTGCAAGTTGTCACCCTGGAGAGAGTGCGATGGCATCTCAGCTCACAGCAACCTCCAATTCCTGGGCTCAAGCGAGTCTCCTGCCTCTGCCTCCCAAGTACCTGGGACTACAGGCGCCCGCCACAACACCTTGCCATTTTTTGGTTGCGGTCGTCATTGTTGTTTGGTGGACCTGGGCTGGATTCGAACCCGCCAGCTCAGGTGTACGTGGCTGGCGCCTTAGCTCGTTGAGCCACAGGCGCCAAGCCGTCCTGGCTATTTTTTGGTTGTAGTTGTCATTGTTGTTTGGCAGGCCTGGGCTGGATTCGAACCCGCCCGCTCTGGTGTATGTGGCTGGCACCCTAGCCGCTGAGCTACAGGAGCTGAGCCGCATCTTCCCTATTTTATAGGTGAAGAAACTGAGTCAGAGAGCACTTACCCCAGGCCCCCACCAAGCATATGGAGGAGCTGGCATCTAAGCCCAGTATGCTGGCTCCGAGGTTATCTCTTAACTTCCACACTCCAGTGCTGCTTTTGCACGATCTCTGAACCGATGGTTCCTTGCAGTTCCCCTGCCAGGGTATCTGTTACCTCCACTGGCCCTTCTGGCTGCTGTTCTCAAACAAGCTCCGTCTTATTACTGCTTGACCACTGCACCTAGGGTGCAGGGTGAAGACCCATTCCTTGGAGGGGCTCAACAAAGCTCTTAGCAGTTGGTGCCTGCTCCAGGGAACGCGGCCTGGGCCCTGCTTGTGTGTGGATACCTCCTGAGCCCCGAGTGTAATGTCCACATGGCTAGGCCTGTTCCTACAGCTTGCCCTGTCCCTTCTTCTCTTCTGTGTAGGGACACGTGTTGATCTGTTGAGACCAGGTTCATGGTCACTAATTCCTCAAAGCCTTCTTTGACACCCGTCCCCCAGATCTGCCCTGTTGTTGTCTGGGCCCCCCTCCTGTGTCCTCGGCATCCAACCTCATAGGCATAGAACAGTCGTTTCGTGGTGTCACCACCTGCTTTGGGGGCTTTTCCTGTCCTTCTCAATGAGTTCCTTAGGGCCGTGGACCACACCTTGTTCTGGGGGCCAGGAAGTCTAGTATGTGCATTTTCTGGCATGAAGATGCATCTTACCAAGAAATCCTTGGAAATCAGTGGAAAACAGACTTTATAGAAATATGTGAATTAGAAATGTTTTCTATCATTTCATTCACCAGATGTCTCCATTGTTAACTTCTCTCCTTTTTTTCTGTGCCTGTACTAACGTTCTTTTTTCCCCCTCTCACTCTTGGTCTGCAACACCTATTTAACAGCCTTTTAGTATTAAGTTTGACATGGGGATGGGAATATTTAATGTGATGGTTGTGGCTGACGGGGCCTTTGAATGGAAGAAATAGTTACGTATTTGTGAATCGCAGGTTCTTCATCTGCACTGGAGAGTGTGTAATGGGGGGCCTGGGGACAGATCCTTCTCGGCACAGGTTATCTGGTCATCTAGTATCATTTCGAAAGATCAGAAAGTATTCACGTATTGGAGGCCATTTTTCTACTCTCATGAAGTGCTAACTTGTTAGGTAATCTGCCTTTTAACTATTTTCAGAAATGGAAAGATGAGTTGCCTTCGTTAATTTTGTAGTCTAGGGATTTTCCTGGACTCACTTTCTATCTCTTCCCCTAAAGGAAAGGCTACTGAAATAGAAGAAGTAAATCAAGGCCCAGGAACAGAGAAGACCGTGATATTCAGAGGTAGCCCTGCTGCTGTGGGAGCACCGAGGGGAGTCCAGAGCTTCCCGGCACCCAGTGTGTGTGGGGGAAATGAGATCAGTTGTCACAGGAAGGAGAATGGAAACCATGGAGAGGATTGAATACTTTCCTGAAATATTAAAGAACCTTGTGACTGTCAAAAATAGTGACAGTCTTTGTCTTGACTTGGATGAAAGGGGAGAATTGTAACAGAAGCAGAAGTATGGTGGCCTGGGCACATCCTCTATGAGTCTCTTCATGCGGGGGTGTTAACACTTGGGGGTTGGGGCATGGGCTTTCGTGGGCCCACCCCCGCTTCCTCCTCTGCCCAGCCAGCTTCTATTCTCTGGAACCCAGTTCACCTACAGCTTCACTGTGGGGCCAGCCCTCACTTCTCCTGGAGTATCAGCTAGGATTTATCTTCAGCTGCCAGTAGCTCACTGAAAGTAACAGTAGTGTATGTTTATTTCTCTCTCATGTCAAAGAGGCTGGATGTGGGCAACCCAGGACTGGTGTGGGAACTTCATAGGGTTGTATGGACCCCTTTTCTCTTTTGTGCCACCATGTCCTCCACACGAGGCTTGAGATGGGCTCCTTGCTAATGGTGGCTGCTGGGGCTTCAGCTGTCCGGCACTTACATTCCAGGCAGCAGGAAGACAGCAAAGGAGGGAGGCACTCAAACCTCGCAGCTCAGTCTGTTTTCACTAGATGGCCTCCCTCAAAGTTCTGTGTTACACTGCCAACTTCATTGCCCTGGTCAGACGGGAGCCACACCTGGCATCTAGCAAGCTGGGGAGTGTAGGCTTTCCCTTGGGTACCTGGTCACCTTGAACAGATTCAGGACTCTGTTACTAAAGAAGAAGCGAACAATACGGAGGAGCTGTATTGTGTTGGGCTGCAGCTAGCTAGCCACGTCCAGTGCACTGGGCTCTGGGCTTAGAGTTGGACAAATCACTTGCCCCCACTGAGCTCTATTTCTTCATCTGTAAAATGGAAAGAATAATGAAACCGATCTCAAAGAGTTTTGAGGACTGACAGAATGCCAATAAGGACCAGCTCAGAACCTGATACATAGTTTGTTCTCAGAAGCAGCTGTTCCTTATTCCTTACTGGTGCCACCACCATCATCACTGTCATCATCATCATTGGTCCATGGGAAATATGAATCTAAGTGAGTGTTGTATACTTAAATGATTGGATAGGTAGATGAGCCAAAATAAAAGGATCTCATTTGATTTGTTATCACAAGTAAAGAAGCCAGAAATGTCTGTAACGTAGTTATGTCTGTCTTAGTTATAGCAAGGCTGACCAGGGGTACTTGGGCTTAGAACAGATGTTGCCCTGGCTGGGGTGCATTTGAGGGTACAGGCTGATTTACTTTCTCTCAGGGAGTCGAGTCCCCTGCATAGCAATTTCATGGCTTTTCTAAAAATTTTATAAATCCAGAGCTATAATTTGTCTGTCTTTCCCTCTCCCTTGATCCACCCTGGCTTGAGAGCTTCCCTGGGAAACACAGTGGCTCCCGACTTTTTCCTGAGTCTCTGATGTTCTGTATAAGTGGCAGGCAGAAGACAGTCCTTTCAGGGACCTGGGTACTCTGGGTCCTCTGTTCTCTTTCCACAGGCCTGTTTTCAGCACAACTATGACTCTAAGTCTTTCTCTGCTGAACTGCATAAAATGGCTTTAGAGTGTGCCCTATAAGGAAATCCAGGCTGACTGGTGCCTGGCTCTGCAGCTGTGTCCCAGGAATTTGGTGGGTTGGGGGTCCGTTCCACTTTGGGGAGGCTTCTAGTGATCCGATGGGAAAGGGGTGCAGGGATGGGGAGGGCTTTGACCATGTGTCCCAGGGAAACATTTAGAGCTCCTGTATTCTCTGCAAGAAGGCCACTAGCCCTGGTGTCTGGATAGTAAGCACTGAATAGGATTACTGAAGAGCTGTGGAATACCCATGCAAAAATTCCAAAATGCCTTTGTTGTCTTTGGGCTGGGCTTCTGTGAACCAGTCCAGATAGCAACAGCGATAACATCCTGTTTGTGCCTCACCTACTGGGTGTCAAGTGTTAGCATTCTCATTTGCCAGGTGAGAGGACTGAGGCTCATACTGGTAGAAGTTGGGTCCTAGGGTTTATGAGGGCAAAGCCATGTCTTTTCTCCTGTGAAGCCTGCCTGCTTGGTGAGAGTCCAGTGACCTGGCCCTTGTTCCTGCTCTGTCCCTTTATAGCTGTGTTAAACACAGGCAGGTGGCACAACTTCTCTGAGGCCCATCTTCTGGGTGGTGACAAGACTGATGAGTAGATGAAATGAGGGCAGGTGAGAGAGCCTTTTGTAAAGCTGTCAGGCCCTCCTAGGGGAGCCTTGGGCAGCGTAGGGCTGTGTGCTGGGTTGTGCGGTGGTAAGGACCTTTCAGCCACTCACCGATTTTTTTGTTCCTGAGATGACTTGGAGTCTTGTGAAACTCCTTCCTGTCTCATTGGGTAGAACTTTCGTGCTGATTCTCCCATCTCAGGTGCATAGGCCCAGGGGTCCCTGGGCAGGAGTGGTGTGGGTTTCCTGGAATGAAAGTAGTCCTTGGCTCACTCCCTTCACCCTGCCTGGGTAGTATTTTTGCCCCAGGCTCTGCCAAGTGGAAATAAGTTATTTACAGTGTTTTGACAGGATTGTCAGAAGCCTGGATGGGCAAGGATGCCTTTGGGACTGAGCTAATGGCCTAGGAGTGTGGAGTAGGGGAGGGGTTTGGTGTGGGGGAAAGAGGCAAGAGAGAGATGGTGGGGGCAGGGCCCACAATTACTGAGTTTGATAAATAAGCCCTGGGCTTCAGGGACTGGGAGAAACAGGACTTGAATAGGGCTGAATGCTCAGGGCCCTCTGTTATTTTGCTGTCAATGTCTCAGTGCTTTCCTTTGTCCGGGGGACACAAGGACCTCCACCCATCCAGCTTAGCCCAGGGAGGCCTTTGTGTACAATAGGCCAGGCCTAGGCCTTGACTGTGAACCAGGGAGACCCTCCATCTGGGCTAGTATTAACCTGTTTCATTGCTTAGAACAGAGCAGAACAGGCCTCTGTCCTGCACGATTTTCTGATCCTCCAGAAGGGAGTTTGAAAATATCTTTTGGGAAGGTCCATAGAGCTTCCTGTGCAGCTTGTGAGAGCGAAAATGCACCCGCCCCACCCTCAGCCCCAGGGTAACCAGTAGTCATACTTCATGCATGTTCTTTGAGCATAGGAATGGCCTGAGATTGGTGCATTAAAACTTTTTTTTTTTAGAGATGAGGTCTTGCCTCATTGCCCAGGCTGGTCTTGAACACCTGGACTCCAACGATTCTTGCGCCTCAGCCTTCTGAGCTGCTGGGACAACAGATGCCACCACACCTGTCCTTGATGCATTTGAAAGTACAGTTGTGATGCTATTATGACCTGCCCTGACAGGCATTCTGACCGCACGGTTGGTGCTTCCCTTGTGGTTAAATGTTCTGCTTGGGCTGGTTTTCTCACTGGCGGCTTGATACTCCCTGATGATAGCTGAAGTTGTTTGGCTCCCTTGGTGGGTTCTGGCCATGGTTCTGGGTTGTCACCATTCTAAATAGTATTGTGATAAACATCTAGTTCTGATGTTGTTCGGGGAAGTCTATGATTATATCTTTGGGCTATGTAAATAATAAGTCATATTTATTATTTTTTGCAGTTTATAAAAATAACATATACTTCTTGAGGGAAACAAAAAATCAAACATTTTGGAGAATTGTAGGAAGGGCACTTCATGTTGGAGTTTGCCCTTCTGGACTTTGAATGCCTTGTTACCGCTTGTGCACCAGGTACTTATAGGGACTCTCTCTCTCTCTTTCTTTCTCGTTCTCCCTCTCTTGTTCTCCCTCCCCGCCTTTCTTTCTCATATCCCAAAGCCACCCCCGTCCGCCCATGTTGGGGGCAGCTCTGCTGATGGCATTTTGCCCTGTGATTGCTCTTGGCCAAAGGAAGGGTGGTGGGGAGTGTGGACTTGTGAGAGGATGGTTGGTTCCAGGGTGGCCGCCTCACTGGGGTTGGGGGTCAGCTATCATAGCATCTGCCCTTTAGGTCTAGAGGCTAATTAAGATGAGTGTTGTTAAAGCACTTACCATATAGCTTGGCTCAAAGTCCTTGTCCCATAATCTGTGGCAGCAGGGGTTTGGGGGTTAGGATTTATCCCTGTCCTTTGGCTGCCAGTTTGTATTTAGGTAACTGGAGTCCAGAAAGTTAATTTTTGAAATGCATATCAAATGCAAGCTTGCACGTTAAGGTCCTTTTTAGGGTGGGGCAAGTGGATATCACCCTGAGTCTCTGTCTACAGTGATTCCATAGCAGAGTGGAGCTAGCCCAGACTTCAGAGCAGAATTTGCCATGTGGATATGGGTCACTATCCTAGTGAATCCTGGTCAACTGACTTTGAACCTAATTCTTATCATTGTAGAGCCTGTGGCCCCCTCTGTCTTGGACATTTTTTCTTTTTCTTTATTTCTTTTTCTTTTTTTTTTTTTTTTTTTGAGACAGGGTCCCACTATGTCGCCCTTGGTAGAGTACCGTGGCATCACAGCTCACAGCCATCTCAAACACTTGGGCTTAAGTGATTCTCTTGCTGCAGCCTCCCAAGTAGCTGGGACTACACGTGCATACTACAATATCTGCCTGTTTTTTTGGTGCATTTGTCATTGTTATTTTAGCTGCCCCGGGCTGGATTTGAACCCGTCAACTTTGGTGTATGGGCTGGTGCTGTAACCACTGTGTTACATACGCTGAGCCCGGATATTTTTTCTTTATCTTACTGTTCTCACAATAGCTCTGTGAGAGGGAGTTCTATTTATTGCTCTCCCCATTTTGCAGATGAGGAAACCAAGGCTCAGCTCTGTCACTTGTTTAAATGACATACGTAAAGAGAACAAGAGAGTACCAGACACCGTGGGTCTTTGCACTGAGATGTGCTTGTCTCCTATGGCCTGGGCTCTTTCTATTCTGACTTCTGCAACCCCCACCCAGTGCTAACCAGACTTCTCTGGTTTCCCATAAAAACCTGTTGTGCGGCTCAGCGCCTGTGGCTCAAGCCGCTAAGGCGCCAGCCACACACACCTGAGCTGGTGGATTCCAATCCAGCCCGGGCCCGCCAAACAACAATGATGACTGCAACCAAAAAATAGCCGGGTGTTGTGGTGGGCACCTGTAGTCCCAGCTACTTGGGAGGCAGAGGCAGGAGAATCACTTGAGCCCAGGAGTAGGAGGTTGCTGTGAGCTGTGATGCCACGGCACTCTACCTAGCGCGACAGCTTGAGGCTCTGTCTCAAAAAACAAAAAAACATAAAACCTGCTGTGCCCTGCCTGAATTTCCTAAGGCTGCCATCAACCCAGCTGTACCATCTGGTGTGGACCACCTCTGTTTCTGAGCTTAGTCAGTCTACTGTCCTGTGCTGATGCTCGCCTGGTCCCGACCGCGTCCCCCTTCAGCCTGGCCTCTCTCCTGGTGGGCGGGTCGATGCCCTGCCTGCCCTGCAAGTGGTTGTGCATTTGCCTCCCTGCTCATATTTGTTCCCTTCTGATCCTACATGTTTGGTGACCCAGACCTTGTCCCTCTTCATAAAGCGAGGGATTGCACCCTGGATAGTTCTAGTGAAGAAACTTCAGTGTGGAGGCTCCTTGTAGAGGTGTGGGTGGGAGTCAGGGAGCCTGGCCGCAGTGGGAGCTGTTACTGTTACTGGGGAAAAGTGTTACTGGAGACCTGTGATGGTGGCTATAGCTAGCTGCAGCCACTGCGCCAGGTATGTCACTGAAGCAGGGAGGGTAAAGGCAGTGAATACCCCAGCCCCTCTCTCCTGCTTTCTGGTCTCCCGCCAGCACCCCTATCAAGCCAGTGCAGCTGGAAACCCTGGACGTTGAGCTAAGAGTTCTATGGAGGTCCCCTCCCAGAGAGGAGATGGGGGGTCAGTAGGTGGTGACCAGCGCCTCCTCCACCCTGCCTGGTGACCTTACGGTCCTTAGGGCAGAGCAGCAGTGTGTCCTGTGGCTTCCGTCAGGAGGAGACTCATGGTCCCCTCTCTCGACCTAGACTCCAGCATGGCAACTTTAGTGCTCACCTTTCTGTCTGGCTGCCGTCCCATGGACCTGTTTCCATCACTGGGTGGTTTATGATTGATCCTTTGGGGGAGCCGATGGGCTCACCAGGCTGGGGCCCTTCAGGGGCTGGTCCTTTCTTCCTTCTTCGCTGGACATTTCCTCAGGCCCCATTAGCAAGTGTCTGTTGTCCTCTGGGGACTCTGAGATGACCAAGTCTCAGCCTGTTCTGTGCTGGTGACTCAGGGAGACATACGAACCCAAGGTCACCTCAGAAGAGTGGGGAGAAGGGAGAGGGTCCTGCCAGTGCGACATGGACCGCCGAGTCTCCCATCTGTCTCTAAGATCCGTAAGAGAAGATGAACTGGTGCTGATGGAGGAGTGGGTCATGATCCTTTTCTCTCCATTAGGGCACCTAGAACCACCAATCCTGGGGCAGGTGACCAGGAGGGCGCCTGGGGGGAGAATCCTGAGTCGTGTGGTACCCGTGGGAGAGAGCATTAAGCCCAGAGCATTAAGCTGGTGCTACAGGCCTGGGCCACGGGAGACCTGGGCTCCTGGTGGCTCTGCACCCACCACTGCCACCTTGCACAGCTTAGGCTGAGCTTTGGTTCCTGCTCTGAGGGATGGCTGATGGGATCTCTCGGGTCGCATTTCATCCTCACCTTCTGGGAATCCTTGACTGTTCAGAAGGCAAGAGTAGATAGAATATCTCCTGTGTGTCCTCGTCAAGTCTGTCTCCTCTCTTCAGCCTTTCCTCTTAAAGACAGCCTGGTGAGGGTGTGTGTGCTGCAGACCAGAGACCTCCTGCCTCCTCAGGCGGTAGGTGGTGGGGGGAGGGGGAGGATGTCTTGATGCTCTGTCAGTAGGACAGATTTCCAGATTTTCGTATGTAGTTAGAGCATACATGGCTGCCCATGTATACAGGAGGGTTTGCAGTCACGGAGAGCTGGATGTGCATACTGCCTCTGACCTTGGCCTGTGTGACTTTGGGTGAGTCACTGCTTTGGGCCAGTCCCCTGACGCTCATCACAACAATGCCACTCATGCTTGTCCCACTGTTCTCTAGGGTAGTATTTGCGGGGCCCAGGAGGGTGAGTGAGCGCTGGTGCAGGCGCTTGGTAGGCGCTCTCCCCAGTAGCACCCAGCTTGGGAGGTTTGGGAAGCATTCCTGGCAAGGCCCGTTTTTAGCCTCGAAACATCATGCCTGAAAAATGCTCGCATGCAGTTTATTTAACTTTAAGTGGGGCAAATTCTGAAATGGGTTGTTTATCGTCCAAGTTGAATTTTTAATTTCTCATAAATTCCCCACAAATTGCCGTAGTACATTTATATTTATTGAATCTGTCAGGGTTGTTTATGGCACTGAGGCCTGGGCTCCCCGTGTTTGTGGGCTGTTGCCTTGGCAACGCTGGGGTCTGAGGCTTTTGAGGAGAGGCCCTGCTCTGCGGCCTTGTGGAAGTTTCTGGAATGGCTGGCAGTGTGAAGTAGAGCTGGCCTTGGGTGGGCTGAGCTGTTTAACATTCTGGTTCTTGTTTCAGCTTCGCTTCACTCCACTGATCCTTTTCTCAGGGGCTGCACTGCTACCATCTCCCAATCCTGCTCCCCTAAGCACCAGCAGCAACTGCCCTGCCAGGTACTTGTGGGACACGCAGACCCCCCAGCCCCCAGACCTGCTGAGTTGGCCTGTAGTTTCACACAAGGTCTCAGGTGCTTTCTCGGCACTGGTAGGCTGAAGGAGCCCGTTCCCACCATGCTGCCGATGGGTAACCCCAGAGGCCTTGGCCTGGCTGTTGTTTGTCCTTGCCATCTTCCTGCCCTGTGATCTTTTTGACTCCCCCTTCCTCCCCATTCTCCTCTTCTCTATTAGGAGTGGGCTTTACCCCTCAACCCTGCCATACCTGGCCTACCCCCTTGCTTTGTACATACCAGTCTCCACTTATACCACCCACCCCAGCCTTCTCTACCTGGGGAACTCTTGGTGTCTTGGAAGAGGCAACTCCCTGAGACACCTCCTCTGTGGAGCTCTCTGCTTTCTCTGGACTGGATCAGGTTCATCTTTGCTGGAGCTCCCCTGTGGCTGAACATCTTGCCTGCCCCAGCTCCATCAAGCTACCTGACTCACCTCCCTGATGGTGAGCGTACCAGGTGCTCAGCATCCAGGTGGTGCTCAGGAATGTCTGTGGCGTCTTTGCCACTCCCAACAGGGTGGCCTTCATGAGGCCAAGGCTTGAGGCTAAACTTTCCCCAAGAGTGCATGCTTGCCCTGGGGAATGGCAGGAATTGCTGGGGGTGCCCAGTCTGTACCCTGGCTGACATGGGGGCCAGAGACTGGATGAGGATGGGAGTCTTGGGCTTTGGGAAGGTGCCTTAAGAGGGAGCCTTTGGAGAGACACTGAAAGGAGTCCCTAGCTCATCCACAGATGAGCACAGAAGTTCAGGAAGCTGTGAGTATTTTGAATATCTGCTTCAGATCAGGCAGCGTTGAGGCTCTGGGGATATGTAGTGAACACAACAAAATTTCTGCCTTTGTGGAATGACCATGTCTAGGAGGTTGAGAGACTGAAAACAAATAAGCATATGTGGCGAGTGAGAGTGTGGGGAGAGATGGGGAGGAAAATGAAGCAGGGTAAGGGGCTGAGGGTTATGTGAGTTGTGGGAACATGGCTTGGCTATAGCTGAGCATGTGCCTGCCTTTGACCCTGTGTTCTCTGCTGGTGTGTATCCAGGAGAAAGGATCTCTGTGCCCACCAGAAGACATGGGTAGAATGTTCCCAGCAGCAGTATCCTTATGGGCTCAAAGTGGAAACCAAATGCTCACCAGCCATAGAATGGACACATAGATGGTGTTGTGTTCTCATCTTAGACTCATCATATACAGCAAGACAATGAAGCAGCAGCCACCGTATGCTAATGTGGATGAGTCTTGTGGACATGGTATTCATCCCAAGAAGCCAGACACAGAGGCACACAATTCCATGTACGTGAAGTTCTTGCCCAGGCAAATCTCTATGGTGACAGGAGACAGGCTAGCAGTCCCCTCCAGCCTGCCGGGGTCTTGCAGAGTTCTCTTCTGGGTTGGGTGTCAGTTTATGAATATTTGTTTTTGGTATGTGCTCGCTTTCTTATCATATACTATATTTCAATAAGAGTCTTGTACAAAATAACAAAAGGGGGAGAAAGCCATGGGAGACAGAGGATGTGGGTTCCTTCTAGAATATTGGTCTTAAGCTGCTATGCCTGTCAGGTCGTGGTGACCTTCCTCTGAGCCCCCACCCCAGAGGAGCCCCCTTCACCAGGAGTGGCCACCTGGCAGGAAGCAGCAGCCTCACCCCAAGTATGCCCTTCCCGCCCATCACTGGCTTGGAGACGGTGTAATCAAGGGATTCAAGTTCTGCATCCCCAGCCTCTGGCTGGGTATCTGGCTCAGAGTACACACCTAGGGAATGTTTATGAAATGAGGGAGAATTTTTTGTCCCAATGTTTGCAGCTTGCCTTTGTAAACGTTGAGTAGGGTCTGTTTCTGGGCATGGAGATACGGTTCCTTCTTGTGCTTTAAATCTGCTCTCCATACCAGAAAGGTGGTGGTGGCAGGACATAAGAGTGTCTGTTGTCTAGATGCTATTTCCAGACAGTGGCTCTGAACTGCTGTCTCTATCTGGGGGGTTAGAAAAGCCTGTGTTTATTGCTGGTCTGCCTTATGCCAGGCACCATGCTGTGTCTCATTCAAGCCTGGCAGCACCCTGTTTACAGACGAGGAAACTGAGGTCAGAGCAGGTAGACACAGTGACTGGCTCCAAGTCACTTGCTCAGAACTGGAGACTCTTGACTCCAAGTGGGGTAGTCCCAGGTCAGCACTGGACCCCTTGACCCCTCCTGCTAGAGAGGGAGGTTTCAGGCGATGTGGGGGGAGTTGCCAGGAGCAGGGTTGGTTGAATGTGTGAGCCTAGGTACTTTCAAGCTCTTATTCTTCACTCCTCCACTTGTGTTCCTGCCTTTCCCTACTTTAGTCACCAGCCTGACTTCTCTCCTTCTAGAATCTTCTCTGATGACTTCAGACCTAGGTGGTTCTACCTGCTGTCTGTAGACTGTATTTTAGAGTAGTTATTGGTTCACAGCAAAATTGAGCAGAAGCTAGAGAGTCCTCATATCTCCCCTGCCCAGCCTCCCTCTCTGTCCACATCCCCCACCAGAGTGGCACATTTGCCGTTGACGAGCCTACGCTGACGCGTCCTGATCGCCCAGAGTCTCCAGTTTGCAGTAGGGCTCACTCTTGGTGGTGTACATGCTGTGGGTTCTGACAAATGCATAATGACACGTACATCATCATACAGGGTCGTTTACCTGCTCTAAAAACTCTGTGCTCTATTTTTTTTTTTGGAGACAGAGTCTCAAGCTATCGCCCTGAGTAGAATGCTGTGGTATCATAGCTCACAGTAACCTCCAACCCTTGGGCCAAAGCGATCCTCTTGCCTCAGTGTTTCTTTCTTTCTCTCTCCCTTTTCCTTTCCTTTCCTTTTCTAAGCTGTCGTCCTGGATAGAGTGCTGTGGCATCATAGCTCACAGCAACCTCAAACTCTTGGGCTCAAGCAATTCTCTTGCCTCTACTTCCCAAGTAGCTGGGACTACAGATGCCTGTCACAACGCCCGGCTATTTTTGTTGTTGTTGTAGTTGTCATTGTTGTTTTAGCAGGCCCCGGGCTGAGTTCAATCCCACTAGCCTCGGTGTATGTGGCTGGTCCCCTACCCACTGAGCTATGGGCAACCCCCAAGTTTTTCTATGTTTGGTAGAGATGGGGGTCTCACTTTTGCTCAGGCTGGTCTCAAACCTGTGAGCTCAGGTGGTCTACTGGCCTTGGCCTCCCAGAGTGCTAGCATCACAGGTATGAGCCATTACTCGTAGCTTTCTCTGTCTGTTCTTATAAAAAGCAGCACTGGTGGGGCAGCTTCAGTTAAACCCAGCTTTCCAGTGGTTCCTGGGCCTTGGTGTGCTATAACATTTCCGGGGGTGTGGTCGGGAGGACTGTCTGATAATGTGAGGCTCACTGGATTGAAGCTGTGGTTCTCAGACTGGAGTGTGCACCAGCATCCCTGGGAGTGCTCCAGTCCCTGAACCAGCAGGTCTGGGGGTGCTGAGAGTTTGAGTCTCTAACAAGTTGCCGGGTGATAGTTGTGCTGCTGATCTGAGCCCCTCCACCTGAGAAGGACTATTTAAGCAATAGTGGCAAAATGTATAGTGGGGCCAGATGTGCCTCTCTCTGATAGCTCCCACATCCTTTCTAAGACCTCTGGGGTATCTGAGAGGTTATACCTAGTCTCTTTCCCAGCATTACCAGCTCTCAGGGTCTGGACTAAACTGGAAGGTGGTAGATATAAGGCATTCTCTATCACCAGGCCCCTGGGGACTTGGGTTTGGGAGGATGGTGGTGGTAGGGGCAGGTTGTTTTTTTGTTTGTTTTGTTTTGTTTTGAGACAAAGACTTGCTTTGTTGCTGGGGCTAGAGTTATAATGGCTTAATCATAGCTCATTGCAGCCTCAGACTCCTGGGCTCAAGTGATCCTCCCACCTCAGCCTCCCAAGTTGGCTAGGACAACAGGCATGCACCATCATACCTGGATATTTGAAAAATTTTTTAATATTTTTTTTGAGACAGAGCCTCAAGCTGTCACCCTGGATAGAGTGCTGTGGCATCACAGCTCACAGCAACCTCCAATTCCTGGGCTCAAGCGAGTCTCTTGCCTTCGCCTCCCAAGTAGCTGGGACTATAGGTGCCCGCCACAACGCCAT
>CAUYRH010009809.1:0-13819 GCA_963574655.1 Perodicticus potto | reverse complement strand
AAAATTACCTGAGACTTGAGCCTCTGATTTCACTCCAGGGCCCAATCTCCCCTTTTCCTGGGCCACAATTCACCCTCAGAGAAAGGCTCAATGTCCCGATAACACTGGTCACAGACGAGGTCACTGACCCTGGTCCAGAGGCAGGAAGGATCTGGGAAAGAGGCGTACTTCAGGTACCAAGCTGAGGCTACCTCCTACATGTTTCCTCTGCAGGAAAAAGCAACAGCAGCTTGTAGTCCTATTACAAGGTCTCAGGATGAGCAGCTGGTAACAACCACAGTCAATTGGTAAGAAGCACCCAGGGGATTAGAGAAAAACCTAGTTTGGGGTTTGTCTTGGTCTAGTACTCTCCTGGCTTGGCTCTAGGCTTCCCTCCTGGATTATGTTTATGTGGCTCTCTTATCTTTTAACAAGACTTCTTTAGGAAGAGGCAACCGCAGGGATGAAGGGTACCAACTGAGGCCAGCGTCACGAATCTAATAAGGGAAAATGACAGGGGACCATGACAGAATGATAGAGGCAGTGATGAGGGACCACAAAGGGGAGAGTTATGAGGGGTAGAGATAGGAGCAGAGATGGAGGGCAGTGATGGGGCCTCATGAAGGGGTTCAGTGATGGGGCACTGGGCACAGGGACAGGGGAACGGTGATAAGACAGGGATGAGAGGCCAGCCACAAGGACCACAATAAAGGACTATGATGGGGCACAGCGAGGGAATGACCCTGGGAGACTGAGCTGGCTTGCCTGCGTGCCCTGTCCCACCAGTGTCTACCCCAGGCAGGGCCTCATCTTCCCCTCACTGGGTAACTGATTCTGTCCTAACACATAGGTACAAGGTTGGGCCTGGTGGTGATTACCCTGAAACTCACAGTTGTCTGAGGCCTCCACTGGAACGGCTGAGTCCAGAACTTTGAAAATTACCTGAGACTTGAGTCTCTGATTTCACTCCAGGGACCAATTCCTCCTTTCCCTGGGCCTGACTTCACCCTCAGAGAAAGGCTCAAGGTCCCAATAACACTGGTCACAGATGAGGTCACTGACCCTGTGTCCAGAGGCAGGAAGGATTGATATCCTTCTTAATGTGATAATACCTGTCTTCCTCATCCTTCTAAAGAAAAACCAACCTGTGATCTGAAGCGTTAGTTCACTGAAAGTTAAATCATATTTATTAATTTAGAATATGAAATTAGTACCAGACAAGCAATCATCTGACCTTGCCTTATCTCCTTGTTCTGTATTCAAAGGAGATAGACAATGTTAAATATACTTTTAATTGATGGCAATAATTTCTCCAGATGCTATTTCTGAAACAAGATTACAGTTCTTCACAGCCTTACTTGTCCTTATGTTAAATTAGGAGGCTTAAACCAGCTCCCATGAAGACCCTGGATACTTCATCCACATAGGCTTCCACTGTCACCCGTATCAGCCCTACCTCCTGGTTACGTCTGCTGAGGATGAGTGGTAGGGAGGATAGCCAGGGGCCATGGTTACTGTAAGATCAGTTCATTCACTTTTAGATCTGTAGTTCTTACAAATGAGAATACAAAATTATAACATTAAAAAAGCAAATCATGGTTCTGATAACAACTTTACCAACTAGAGATAAATCAACTGGGAAAAATGTCAAGGGTTTCAGTTCTCGTTCTGTGTGGTGACAATGGTACAGTCATGGGTCACTTAACAATTGGGATATGTTGGCTCACGGCCTGGCCCGTAGCTCAGGGAGTAGTGTGCCAGCCACATACAATGAGGCTGGCAGGTTCAAGCCCGGCCCGGGCCTGCTAAACAACAATGACAACTGCAACCAAAAAATAGCATGGTGTTGTGGCAGGCACCTATTGTCCCAGCTACTTGGAAGGCTGAGGCAAAAGAATTGCTTAAGCCCAGGAGTTTGAGGTTGCTGTGAGCTGTGACGCCACAGCACTCTACCGAGGGCAACATAGTGAGACTCTGTCTCAAACAAACACACAAACAAAAACAATAGAGATAGTTCTGAGAAATGTGTCATTCGGCAGTTTCATCCTTGTGTGAACATCATGGAGCGTGCTCGCACAAACCTACATGGTGTGCACACCTAGTCTATTGGGTACAGCCTATTGCTCCAGACTACAAACCTGCATAGCATGGCGCCTTGCTGAACGCTGCAGGCAGTTGTAACACAATGGTAAGTATTTGCGTATCTAAATAACATCAGCCAGGCACAGTGGTTCATACCTAGAATCCATAATCCTAGCACTCTGGGCGGCCATGGCAGGAGGATTGCTTGAGCTTAAGGGTTCAAGACCGGGGCTCGGCGCCTGTGGCTCAATGGGCTAAGGCGCCAGCCACGTACACCTGAGCTGGCGGGTTCAAATCCAGCCCGGGCCCACCAAATAACAATGGTGGCTGCAACCAAAAAATGGCCTGGCATTGTGGCGGGCGCCTGTGGGCCTCCCAGCTACTTGGGATGCGGAGGCAGGAGACTCGCTTGAGCCCAGGAATTGAAGGTTACTGTGAGCTGTGATGCTACAGCACTCTATCCAGGGTGACAGCTTGAGGCTCTGTCTCAAAAAAAAAAGATTTCAAGATCGGGCGGCACCTGTGGCTCAGCAGGTAGGGCACTGGACCCACATAATGAGGGTGGCAGGTTCGAACCCAGCCCTGGCCAAACTGCAACAAAAAAATAGCCAGGCATTGTGGCAGGTGCCAGTAGTCCCAGCTGCTCGGGAGGCTGAGGCAAGAAAATTGCCTAAGCCTGGGAGCTGGAGGTTGCTGTGAGCTGTGATGCCACAGCACTCTACCAAGGGCAATAAAAAAAAAAAAAAAAAAGAGTTCAAGACCAACCTAAGCAAGAGTGAGACCCTGTCTGTACTAAAAATAGAAAAACTCAACTAGTTATTGTGCTGGGGCCTGTAGTCCCACCTACTTGGGAGACTGAGTCATGAGGATCACTTGAACCCAGGAGTTTGAGGTTGCTGTGAGGTAGGCTGACACCATGCCACTGTAGCCTGGGCAACAGAGTGAGACTCTGTCTCAAAAAAAAAAAACAAAAACCTAAACATAGAAACGGAAGGTACATAAGAAAGGTGTGGTATGTGTATGAACAATTAAAAAATAATGGCACACCCATCTAGAGCACTTCCCGTGAATAGAGTTTGCAGAACTGGAAGTTGTTCTGTGCTACGTAGTGAGTGGTGAGTAAGTGTGAAGAAGCCTAGAACACTACTGTGCTCTACTGTAGACTTTGTAAATACCGTACACTTAGGCTACACTAAATTTATTTTAAAATCTTTTTCTGGCTCGCCTGTGGCTCAATGGGCTAAGGCACCAGCCACGTAAACCTGAGCTGGCGGGTTCGAATCCAGCCCAGGCCAGCCAAACAACGATGACGGCTGCAACCAAAAAATGGCTGGGCGTTGTGGCGGGCGCCTGTGGTCCCAGCTACTTGGGAGGCGGAGGCAGGAGACTCGCTTGAGCCCAGGAACTGGAGGTTGCTGTGAGCTGTGATGCCATAGCTCTCTATCCAGGGTGACAGCTTGAGGCTCTGTCTCAAAAAAAAAAAAAGTGATGTAAATTCAAAAATAACAGAGACAACCATCTTCTGCCATGTTTAGGGGGCAGGTAAAGGGCCAGTTGTCAGACATGGTCTGGCCCTTGCTTTGCTGCAGTTATGTGGATCTGTGCTTTCCACAGACTTTTTTTTTTTCCCAAATGCTATATGGAATTAGATGAACTGCAAGGACCCTAAATAGCTGGGTAGGTAATGTTTTCCAAACTACCTTTATTACCATGACCCAACCAATACACTCCCAAACCTTTCCCTCAGTGGTCCCCTTACATGGTGCACTGGAACCAGTATGAAATCTGGTGATCGTTGCATGTGTCCGCCAGGCCCCACCCAGTGTACATGTCTTTGCACGGCTGTCTGTTACTTTCTGCCAATAAAGCCATCCTGCCTGTCTATGTTAACACAGGTATTAAGGGATAAAAGTTGTGATAAGGGTTTGGGCAACTGGTTTGGCTTATTAGATTCAATTTGAAAAACTGAGTTTAATTGGAGTTCTCCGCTGTGCCAGGTCTGGAGACTGCACAGATGAATAAGATGTGGACCCTGCCCAGGAACTTACAATCTGCTGTCATAAGTGACACTCAAACTCTGGTTTCATATATGCATATCAAGCCATATCTAGCAAGAAAGAGTTAAGATTTCTCAAGGGAGGGGGGAACCCATTGATTTCTTAAAAGAATGAAACCCATTCAAATTTTTTTTTTCTCTCATGCTGGATTTTATCCATTCCCCTGTGTTTTTCTACACTCATAGCATAGAGAAAGCTCTGCTGAGGTGGGGATCACAAAGAATGCAAAGACAAGGGGAACAACAAAAACACCCACACATAACTACTTGTAGGTGGTTTTCAAATCTAAAGCCCAGAATTATGCCAGGTTATGAAAATCTATAAAAATTTTAATGTACATACAAGAAACGAACAATAGTTTTTCTGTGTCTTCTCCGTTCACTCTAATATGTCTTGCTATTAAAAAAAAAACAAAAACGAAAAACAAACAAAAAAACCCCCGCATTGAGTCCCCTGCCTGCTGGAACTTTTTACCAGCAGGAGGTGAGAAATCGTATAAATTGCTGGAAATGAGTGATCACAGCCAGTCGTTTCTTTTATAATGGACCATTAGATTGGTGTATTTGCATGTATCATTAAGATTTATTGCAAATTCCCTAATGGAATGACAAGGCTAGAGATTGAGTCTGTCTCACACAATTAGAATGGAGGTTTCTGGGGTAAAGTCACTGCATATTTTCGTTGGAGGGAAAAGAAATGTTTATCTTCTGCTATGAGAACACTGGTGAGAATAAAGAAGCTATTCTGTATGTCCAATTTAATATTTTTCTATCGTAACAAAATTCTTTTGAATTTCACATTAGCTGGTGATTCGAAGTCAGTCACCTTCCAGAGTGATTTTTTTTTTTTTTAAATACAGAACACGGAATAAACAAGATCAGGAACATTACCTTTTGTTCTTTGATGGAAAAGGCAATGTTTTACGTGTACGATTATCAGTGAAAGCCAGTGCTATGCTCCATAAGGAATTATAGGAGCATTCACCTAAGCAATGCTTCTTCATGGTAGATGTGATCCAGGACCAGAGACAAATTCCCAAGTGGCTCAGGACGAGAGGAATGTTTTTGTTCACCGATGCCCGCCAGCTGACAAGCCCACCCATGTACACACCATTTCCACTAAACTAAGCTTTTACTGAGAACTTGCTAATACATTTATTTATTGAGCCTTCGCTAGACATTGTGAAGATCCATCTCAACCTAGATGGTGGTTCCCAAGAAAGCTTCCCAGTGCCAAATTGAATTTTCACACTCAATTTACCATTCATATTTTGAACAATTGCTCCAACACTCCCTATCCCCAGTGGAAGTTCTCCCCAGTGAAGACTGCGCCTTTGCTCCTTGAAATGACATAACTCCATTGTAATCTCAGTTCCCATGGTACCTAACCTGCTCCAGGGAAACCATAAAACCACTAGGCAATCTAATCCAATATGATTTTGCATCTGGAAGGGGTCAGGGAATACCTCCCCGACCCTGTAGTGTTGTACTAATTCTTTAAGTGAACCTAAATATTTTGAAGACTTCATTTTTATTACATTAATTTAACATATTAAACATTACACACATATTCTATAGAACTTTAGGAATAGTAAAAAGGAGAGAGCTGGATAAAAAAAAATCAGTGGCTTTAACATGTATTCAAACAGCAAGAATAATTCAAATCTGCCTCCTGGCATCAGAAAAACTTTCCAGAATATTTTTCAGAGATACATTTCAGTTATTTGAGACTTAGCAATATGATAGATATTAGCTATATTGAAATGGATCATTATAAATGGAGTATGGTTAATTCAGGGGACATCAGGACCCCAGAGGAAAGAAAATATCTAAGCAAAATATGTAGTTTGTTAAAAATTCAGAAGCTTTAAAAAAGAATTTAAGTTGTCCTTAAAATGCCTATGGTATTCTATTTTACAAATGAAGAAACGGAGTGTGAAATCAAGTGAACTGCTGAGTGGCCAACCAGTTTAATTAAGTATATCAAATGGAATATTCACCGAACTGGTAATATAGTGCTACTTACTCTGGAGAGAGCCGTTGTGGAATACATAAATTTTACAAACAATCCTTAAGCATATAAAGCTATGTGGATCAATGCCTTTTGTAGATACTCCCCCAAATGTTCCATCCAAGTAGCCAAACTGGAAAGATCATCGATTGCTGGTGGTGATAGTGTTCATTGCTTTCTAAACTATTCTGTCAAAATAGTGGGGTTTTATTACAACACTGTCATCATCATTATTGCCATTGTTATTATTCTCATTGGAAAATTGCAGCCATTATCTAAGAAGAGTGATTGAGTCAGTCCTCTCAAATGTATATGGCTGAACTTGAACTTGAAAGATGGAGCCAGACTTATGAGAAGAGGATAAAAAATGAGAGGTATGCTTTCATTGGAAAATTCCTGAGTTAGCAGAAAGAGCCCTGTTTGCTAAATTTCATATACAAATAAACAATGAGTATGATTCAAGAATAATTTCTGGGTATCCATGGTTACAGAAACTCTTGTCAACACTCATTGTTCTATTTATACCTTTGGAGACATGTCACTGCCTTCTATAAATAGAGTATAAAATATTTATTCATTTCAACTGTGATCAAATGCAAAACTCCACTCTACTCAGGAATAAAGGAGCTAGATTCTGAAGTGTACTGTGGAGATCTGTAATGCTCTATGTGCAATGGGCCAGATGTCTGAGGAAGCATCAACACAGCAAAGAAGAAAATAAGTTTATAAGGGGGAAATGGGGCTTCCTAAAATCTCTAGCAGGTGACTGCCTGGTGAATAATGACCCTGAGAAACTGAACAGCCTTGAGCTGCTTGTCATTTCTCCTGAGCACTCATTCAGTTTTAGATGCAAAACAAAAAGGCGATTGGAGGATCACCTTTTAAATAGGCAGAAAAGAGGATTTTTTTTTTTTTAAAGAAGGGCCACAAGGTCAAAAAGAATGAGAGAGTGGAATGGCAGCAAATGAAAGACCGTCATATAAATTTGAAAGCTGGGAAGCAGATGGCTAAGTGGTAACTGATATAAGCATAAAGTTTCTATAAGGATTCAGGGTCAGGTTGTGGTGACCAAAAAAGCCAATTTGAGCTGCAAAATCCCAGGGATGCTCAGGAATTGGAGACACCAGGGACCTCTGAGTCTTTTCAGAAGACTGGAAAAAAGCCATAGCTGGGGGCTGGGGTGCTATACTAAAATCCGAGGAATTCATTCAAGGTTATTATATCTCAAATAGTGATATCCTCCCAACCTCTTCCTGCATGTGGCTCTGAGAGCACCAGCAACCGCTCATTTATTTTCCAGATAAGAGAATGATCCCTGAAAAAACACCTACGGATGCTAACATAGGGGATATCCATTGAAATATCCTAGCTCCCTCTTATAATGAGGTACACCCATGTATACATTGTTTCCACTAAACTAAGTTTCTATTGAGTCCTTGCTAATAAACGTATTTATTCAGCCCTTGCTAAGCATCAGGTATGTGTTCAGCACATTATATACATTAGATCATTTAGTCCTTAAAATAAATCCATCAAATTTATATTGCCTTTTTAGTTTATTTATTTATTTATTTTGAGACAGAGTCCCACTATGTCACCCTCAGTTGAGTGCCGTGCTGTCAGAGCTCACAGCAAGCTCAAACTCTTGGGCTTAAGTGTCTCTTGCCTCAGCCTCCCAAGTAGCTGGGACTACAGGCGCCCGCCACAAAGCCCGGCTATTTTTTGTTACAGTTGTCATTGTTTTAGCTGGCCCAAGCTGGTTTAGAACCCGTCAACTTCGGTATATGTGGCTGGCGCCATAACCACTGTGCTACAGGTGCCGAGCCCAAATTTGTATTATCATCTCTAGTCACAGATAAAGAAACAAAGACTCAAATAAATTAAGTATCTTTCCAAGGTCACCTAGCGTGTAAGCAGCAGAACTGGAATGTGAGCGGTTCTAACCACCACACCTCCTGGTCTCCCTCTGGAGTACTGGTGAGCCTCCTGAAACTAAATCCCTACTCATGTACAGAAAGAATATGTAGTCGGTCATCTGTTTTATTTCCAAGTCCAAGGAGAGCTGAGTAAAATGTAGTTCTTCTTTTAAATTAAAAAAAGGAAAAAGCATTGCTGTACCTCTCCCATTTCCCCCTTCAGATCCACTCTGCCCGCTCATCTCTAATCGGCATTCTGGAAGTTGACTCATATGGATCACATAAATGGTCTTAGCTAAAATGGCTAATCGCAGGAATTTGGAGTGAGAAAGAAGATTTAGATAAGGTCATTAATGTCCCAGCGCCCTCCACGTGATGGCATCACAGGGGGTCTACATCCCTCCACTGAAGATCACCATTCTTGCTGGGTGATCCACGAAGCTCTCACTCTTTTTGCCCTCCGGAACTAGTGGTGGTAAGACTTTCACTGATCTATCCTTATCCTTGGGTTCTGCATTCTCCCTTATGGTTTACCATACATTGCCCACGTCTTTGAAGACAGTCCTTATATTAAACTCTCTTCAGCTGGGCTCGGTAGCCCGCACCTGTAATCTTAGCACTCCGGGAGGCCTAGGCAGGTGGATTGCTTGAGCTCAGGAGTTCGAGACCAGCTTAAGCAAGAGGGAGACCCCCATCTCTACTGAAAAATAATAGAAAAAACTTTTGGTGTGTGCCACACCTTTTGGGGGCAAGACATGATTGTAAGAGGGTCTTTACTAAACAAATGCAATCCGTGTAACCTGGTTTCTTGTACCCTTAATGAATTCCCAATAATAAATTTTAAAAAAAATAGAAAAACTATCTGGGCATCATGGCAGGCTCCTGCAGCCCCAGATACATGGAAAGCTGAAGCAAGAGGATCTCTTGGACCCAAGAGACTGAGGTTGCTATGAGCTATGATAATGAGCACTCTACTCAGGATAACAGAGTGTGACTCTATCTCAAAAATAAAAAATAAAAATTATGTTCTTGCCATGTACTTCCTCCCAAGACCCTGACCTATCAAAGCTTAAGCTACAGGGCAGTGCCTGTGGCTCAGTGAGTAGGGCGCCGGCCCCATATACCGAGGGTGGCGGGTTCAAGCCTGGCCCCGGCCGAACTGCAAAACAAAAAAAATAACCAGGCATTGTGGCGGGCGCCTGTAGTCCCATCTACTTGGGAGGCTGAGGCAGAAGAATCATCTAAGCCCAGAAGCTGGAGGTTGCTATGAGCTGTGTGACGCCACGGCACTCTACGGAGGGAGATAAAGTGAGACTCTGTCTCTATTTAAAAAAAAAAACAAAAGCTTAAGCTACATCTTAGTCTAGATTGACTAGAAAGTAGATGATAATAGTATTTTCTTAACTAATAATCCACACACATTTCTCTTCACTGTAAATCTCGGGTATCGTATTGTTCTGAGGGTTGTTTTTCTAGTTGTATACTTATTAAAGAAGCATTGGAAAATAAAGAAATTAATCCCTCTCATTCCACAGACTTCAGTCCATTGATATTAGTATGTTGGTGTAGAAACCTACAGCAGAGTAATGAGTTGGTGTTCCCTCAAGCAGATATTCTCAAGGTCCCTTTCAGTATTTATAGAGAGGCAAGGGCATTTAGGGGAACGGCAGAGCACAAGGATGCCATTGGTGGTCCTAGGCTCTCTAAACATTCCCAGTAATGCAACTCCACTCCCCAAGACCCACACTTCACTCAGCTATAATTTGCATTCACCATCCCCACCTCCAACCAACTTTGCAAAATATTCCTTCCAAACACGTCTAGTGCTTTGCCTGAAAGAAATTCTGTAAATACTCTTTTTTCCATGTTGGCAACATTTCAATGTAGTTTTCGTGCCCCAGTGACCTTTTACTCACTCTGTTTCTCAGCCATTGGTCCCCTGGACTGATGTCCGTGCCCTTTTTCTACTTTGGCACCCAACTAAGCATGGCAACGGGAGATCACTTCAACGTTGTCAGCAGTGGTGAAGCCAAAGGGCAACACAATATGCGATTTTCCAGGTATCCTATAAAAATGTCAGCTTATCTTGTTTTACGGTCACCTTCACCAAAGTCTCTTTGTGAAATGTTCACAAAGAGATATTACTTTTGATCCATAGCTGGTATGAAGCGGAAAAATCAAATAAGTGTTTATACAACAAATACTTGAACTTGAACGGATGGAATGAACTACAGATTAATGAGCCTCATTGGCTGCGTGCTCTCACTCTTCTCCCTGGGAGGGAGGAAATACAACTTGTGTCATCAGGGAGTCAAACTCTCAGCGCTGTTTAACTTTATACTGTCACTGCTAAAAGCACAGGAGCAATGGTGACATCTTGTGTCAGGTTAAAAAGTAACAGGATCTTAATTCCTTGTGGCGTCTACTGGGAACACCTGGGACGAGCCCTGGCTAACATCCATCTTTACCTACTTCTTTTTGCTGCTGCTCACATAATACAGCAAAGGCTTTCTCAGAAGCAGGGGATTAATACCTGCTGGAATAATGGGGGGAAACTCCACTTGGCAGTTCACTCATCTAACTGCCACCTCCAGGATACGGCAATTAGGAATCGCAGTCTAGTTCTTCAACTCACCCTTTCCAATTTGCTAGAATACCCCCAGTAAAACACACAGGCTCTGGTCTCATCTGCTCTCGCTCTGAAGCAGCTAGAGGGTAGCTGTGGAGCCCTGTGGTAATTGTACTTATTTCTCCTAATGTTTGGGGCATTTTCCTGCTTTTATTTCTTTGGCAGTCCTTTGAATGTCATGCAACATGACTGGAACCTCTGGAGCCTAACAGATGATGAATAAAATTCACTGCTGGTATCAGTCGGCTGGGAAGCCAAATCTCCCGTTTCATGTACTCTCCATGAGAGCAGTGGTTCTTAACGCTGGCCACACAAAATCGCTGCAGTGCTTATAAAAGTACCAATATCTGAATCCATCCCAGACCAATGAAATCAGAAGTTCTACGGGTGAAAGCCGGATATTTTTTAAAACCCTCCCAGATGATCCTGGCATGCAGCTTTCGCAGGGCTCTCTTGCCTGGGAACCCAGCCACTGTGCCATCAGGAAGCCTGAGCCACGTGCAGAGGCGTGAGTAGGTTGTTCCAGCCACTGCCCCAGCTGAGGACTCCCAAGAGCCAGCAGCATCAAGCAGCAGATAATTGAGCAAGTGACCCTCTGGATGACTCCAGCCCCCGGCCTTCCAGTTACCCCAGCCAATGCCAAGTAGAACAAAGACAAGCTGTCCCCACTGACCCTTGTCCAAACTGCAGATTTGTGAGCAAAATTGATGTAACAGCCACTAAATGGTGGTCTGTTCCATAGCAAAAGATAACTGGAACAATCTATCCCCATTTTGAAATGAGGAAATGAAGGCAGCAAAGGGGAAGTAAGTTGTCCAAGTCCAGGCAGGCAGTAAGTGACAGATTTAGAATAGTCTGGTTCAAGGGCCCAGGCTCCACCATCCAGCACCGAGCGGGAATGACAGTTCCCAAGGCCAACAGAAAATCTGCTGAGGAACTCTCAGAATCTCTTAAGGGTCTGACTTCCTAGACATGGATGGGAACTAAAGCCAATAATGTTTGAATTGGTTTTGTTCTAACTGTATTTGTATAAGCAGAGAGGAAAGGCTTGGAGAAATAAAGTGTACAGACATAGTTCTTTTGCCCCTGTGATTAAGATAACCCTGTTACTTGGTTTTATAGCCTGCTTCATTTTTCACTTAGTAATCATTACCTATTTCACTAGTAATCATTATCTAATAGTCCATGAAAAAAATTGATTTTAATGGCTTGTTTTATAAACTGGAAGTACCATCATTGATTTTTAACCTCTCTCCTATTGGACATTTAGGTAGTTTCTATTTTTTTAGATCATAAATGATGCTATGATATGTAGCCTTCATTTAAAGATATAGACTTTGGGGCCAGGAGTGGTGGCTCATACTATAATCTTAGCACTCTGGGAGGCCAAAATGGGAGGATCATCTGAGCTCAGGAGTTGGAGACCAGCCTGAGCAACAGCGAGACCCCCATCTCCACTAAAAATAGAAAAATTAGCTGGGCATTGTGGCAAGTGCCTGTAGTCCCAGCTACTTGGGAGGCTGAGGCAAGAGGATCTCTTGAGCCCAAAAGTTGAGGTTTCTGTGAGCTAAGATGCCATAGCACTCTACCAAGGGTGACAAAGTAACACTCTGTCTCAAAAAAAAAAAAAAAAATGAGGGCGAATCTCTGATTTTTTCCCTAAAAAGAGATTACTGGGTCAGGCAGAACCCTGTTATTCTGAATCAATAAAATAATATTTTTTACTAATTTTAATAATTAAAATTACTTATTCATTTCCAATGTACTGCCAAATAACTTTCTGGGAAGGTAGGACTTCCTTCGAAATAATTCTCTATTCTTGCCATCTTCAATTCCTCTCCTCTCATTCTCCCTTAAATCCACTTCAGTTATGCCCTTGACCTCATCACTCTACTGACCCTGCTTGCCATAGCTCATTACTGATCTTTACATTGCTGAATCCATAGCGGAGTCTCCTCTGACTGTGACCCAGCAGTAGCATTTTGCACAATCCATAAACCCACCTCCTTCATACCTGTTCTTCACTTGGTTTCCAGGACCCTACCCTCTCTTGGTTTTCCCATCTCACTGGTTGGCCCTTCTCAGTGTACTTCACTGGATCCCCCTTCTTTTCCTGGAAGCAATAGTGGCTCTCTTTTCTGTCACTCCCTGCATGATCTCATCCTGTCTCAAGACATTAAGTTCTACCTAGAGTGTCTTTCACTTCTCCCCACCGATTATATCTCCAGCTCAGACTTCTCCCCAAACTCCAGGCTCCCATATTCAACTGTATACTCAGCAATTCCATGCAACAGACATCTCAAACTCAACATTCACAAATCTTTTCCCCCAAAACCTTTCCTATGAGAAACCTTCCCCATCTCTGGGAGCGACAACACCTGTCTTCCAATTGCTCAGACAAAATATCTTGACACTTTCTCAAGTCCTCTCATTTTCTGCCACCACATATTCAATTCATCAAGGAACACTGATCACTTTATTTTCAAAATATATCCAGAATTTGATGTCTCACCACTTCACTGGTACCACCCTGGTCCAAGTACCTTGCCTTTTGTATGGATAACTATAATAGCCCCCCAACGTGTCTACCTGCCTAAACTTGTCCCTGCCACACACACAGTAGCAGCCAAAAGAATGGCCATTTCTGCAACGGAAGATCATGCTGCTTTCTCTGCTCAAAATTCTCCCATGGCTCCCCTTTCCCCTCCCACACCCAGTGTCCTTTATCGTGTTCCACAGTCTTATTTTTCCGTTGCTAATACCATTTTTCTTTCTTTAGAGATGTGGGTCTCACTATGTTGCCAGGGTGGCCTCAAACTTCTGGGCTCAAGTGATCCTCCTCCTTTAGCCTCCCAAAGTACTGGGATTACAGGTGCATGCCACTGTGCTCAGCATAGTAACACTTTTAAACAGTTGTATGATTCGCCTACTTATTTTTTTTTAATAATTTTATTAAATCATAATTGTGTACATTGGTGCAATCATAGGGCAGAATGTGCTTCATATACAATCAGAAACATTTTGATCGTACTGTGAGAGATAGCCCTCATAGCATTTTCTTAATCACTCTATAAAGACATTGATACTCTACATTTGATAAGTTTCACCAGTACCCTACTAAGATGCACCGTAGGTGTGATCCCACC